>PVJO010010438.1:0-64312 GCA_004026905.1 Hystrix cristata
GGTAGGATTCTTGGGAGGAGAACAACCTTGTGTTTGAGATGGCTCTCACCCTGTCTCAGCCTTTGCTCCCCAGGGAGACTGAGACTGTTACCTATGGGAGTCCTTGATACAGCTTCTCTAGACCCAGAAGAGCAAAAGGAGGGAGCAGTAGACTTCCAGGAGGCTGAGTCACAAATAAGCAGAGGGATAGGGCTCATGGCTGAGATTAAGTTAGGGAGCAGCCATTCAGCGCAGCCACACCAGCAAGGGACAACTACCCTTGAAGGAGTCCTGTGGAGACTGTTGAGAGAAACTGTTGAATCCTTGATTTTAGGTTAGTGCCTCATCTAAAATCATGCAGGTTCCTGGTAGGTGTGTGGCAGCAGTCCCCAAACTTTTTTGGCACACGAAACTGGTTTCCTGGAAGATTATTTTCCCATGGATAAGTTTCCTTTTTTATTAGTATATATTTGCTAAACACAATAATTACATTCCCCAGCACTAGCATCACCGCCTCAGCTCCACCTCAGAACGTCAACCATTAGATTCTCATAAGGAGTGCACACCCTGTATCCTTTGCATGCTCAATCTATAATAGGGTTCTAGCTCTTATGAGAATATAATGCTGCCTCTAATCTGATAGGAGGTGGAGCTCAGGTGGCAGTGTCAGTGACAGGAAGTAGCTGTAAATACAGACGACCTACTTCCTTGAGGCTCAGTTCTCTAACGGGTAGGGGACTCCTGCATTATGGGATAATCCAGGCCCAGTCACTCTCAGAGTTATATGTGCCTTTTTGGTTCCTGTGTCTGGGATGGGGATGCTGAGAGAGAAAGCCTACTGGGGAATCAAACTTGCACTGGCTGCAAGTGTCAGGAAATAGACCGTGGTACTACACAGAACAAGTGCCAGTCCCTCCTCTGTGTAGAAATCCTGGAGAAAACTCAGACATTGTCTAACCTCCAAAAAGTAACCATCTCCAGTGTCTTTAGATCTGTAAAATAGACAAACCAAAGCCTGCTTTACAGTAATTAAATACACCAAGATTACCTAGTGGTAGTAAACAATTTTCCTGAGCATTTTCTATGTTGCTATTTTGTCATTAAACACACTGCTGCAATGAACAAAAATTTTTTTTGAAAAAGAAATCGACTTCCTTTTCTGAAATTTATCGCACCTTCTTACTGTTTTGCTTTCCAGTCCTCAGGGTACTTAGTAGCTTTTTCCTCATTCGCCTGGGTAGAATGTTTTGGCAGCACCCACAGTGAAAAAAAAATCTCAAGTGGATGATTTCAAGTGGCAAGAGAGGTAGCTGCACAGAGGTAAAAATGGGGAAAAACCTACTAATTTTTTCCTTATCATTCCACCTCTAGCAGCATGCTTAGGAAGTCATCCCTGATATAAGCTTATATGACTTACCCTATAATTTATCAATATTCCTTTATAAACTCATTTTTAAATTTATAGTTTTAATTCATTAGGAATTCAATTTACTATAGAGTGTACGACATCAATGCCATTTTCTAAAAGTTCTATTATACTTTTTACTGATCTAAGGTACTTTCTGTGTGGTACACTTAATATATGTCCTCGGGCATGCTTCTAAATTTTATATCTTGCTAAGTTAATACTTGTGTGAGTATCAAAATGCTTTAATGCCAGTATCTTTATAATGAAATTTCATATTTTGTGTTGCAAAGCTCTCTTATTATTTTGCCAAAAATGTCTTTGCAACTCTCACATTTTTCTAGTGTATTGCAGGTAAACTTATGAATCATTTTTGCAAAGCTCTGAAGAAAAATCTCATTGGCATAATGAATAACATTAAAGATCACACAGACAGTATTTATAGAAACATTTAGGGATTGAAATGTAAGAAAATACGTTTCTTTGTGTTATTAAATCTGCTTATTCAGTACTATTATAAATTTTTATATATATTTGAGCCTTCATTGACTATCTTAGCAAAATCTTGTAATTTTATCTCATTGGGTTAGTTCTTCAGTTAAGTATTTTTCTCATTATGTGTTATATTTCTCTTTGCTATTTTGAAGAAAATATTTTTTGCGGAGATAGTTTCTAAATATAAACTGTTATAGAGCAGTTAATTCTTGATTATTTTTGTAATCGACCCCATTTTGATTATATTAATGATCAAAATAATACAGTTGATTCAGGTGATTACCCCAAACTTTCAGAATTAAAAAAAAAATTGTAAGTACTGCTTTTGTTTCTTGCTTTTTAATAATTATACCTTTAATGTATTTTAAAGTTCTGAGTACATTCATAAGTGTTGAAAAATAGAAGTTGCTCACTTTTTCCATTGAAAATTATGCTGTCTGTTCTTTTAAAATAGTCTGTTGCATAGCAAAGAGCCTTTTTTAAATTTCTGGTTTTCAATGGTCTTTAAAATAAATGAATACTAGAATACTAAACTTAAGCAATTTCACCTGTAAAACTCCTATGAATTTTCTCCCTCAGACGAACTGTCCTTAAATTCTTTGAATGAAATCTCCTTGTTTTATGTTGCTTAATGAAATATATAAAGGTTTTGTAAGCTCCTACATAGATGTAATTAGTTTTTGTTCTTTGTGTGATATCTTGTTTAGTTTTTGACAAGGGAGGTTTGATATTACAGCATATATTTCAAGATTTCTCTTTTTGCTGACCCAGAACAATTTGAATAAATTACCAGGAAGTTAAGTTTGATAGAACTATACTTAAGAATAGCTGCATACTTCTTGACCTCAAGATATTTATGAGGTGTGATTGAAAAATACGGTGAATGTTTAAATTAAAAAAAATTATTATAGTAAAAGTCATATTGCCATTAATCTTCCTCAAAATACTCCCTCTATCTTTGAACATATTTATACTATCATTTCTGCCATTTTCTGAAGCAGTTCTGGAAGTCCTCTTTCATGAGTGTCTTTTCAAGGTGTGGTAAAAAAAATCAGTGAATAAGGTTGTGAAGTGCCATTCAATAGAAAGGAAGAATTGTAGAAACAATACTGTGTGCCCTCATCCCCCTTACTCATCAGATCTGGCACTGTGTCAGGTATGCCTCTTTCCCAAAGTCAAGTTGACTATGAAAGACCATGTTCTGAATAGATTCAGGGCATCAAGGAAGCCAATTATAGGCATTCACAAGAAAGGACTTCTAGAACTGTTTTGGAACATGGCAAGATTGATATTGTAAGAGAAATAACAATGTGTCTTTTGCTGTAACAAAAAAATAGATATTAACCTTATTTTTCGATCATACCACCTATAATGTAATTAGTATTCAAAATATATTGAGATACAATATTGTTTAGAAAACTTGTAAAATATTCCCAAGATACATAACCAGGAATATAATTTTTAAAATTTAAGATTAAAAATCAGGAACCTCGGTTCTTGACAAAGTTCTGCCACTATCTGTGTGGTTTAGGCAAGTCTTGTAGCTAATCTGGACTTGAATTTTTCATTTGGAAAGTGAGGAAGAAGTTTATCATGTGTTTTGTTGTGTTTTGCTATTCTGTAAAATGCTTAATTTGTTTCATGTTTTAACTGCATTTTATTTTTGGCCCATTTCAAATTTTACCAAACTATATTGTAAAAGCTTAAAAATACATACTAGCTTACGGAAGAATGCATATACGTGGGACAGGACACATGGGATATGATCAGTAACACTAAAATTTGTCTCAGCATAAATGCTTAAGAGAAAATTCATGGAGTTCACTGTAAGAAGGTAAATGCATCTTCGTTCTACCTTAAAAGAAAAGCACTAAACAGTCTCGTGCTCCCCAAAGTGACCTTATTTTTCTCGGATATTTGATGGTGAAGTAAAAAAAGATGTTTTGTAAGTCTCGTTTTATTCTTATACCTTTGTAATAGTACCTACAGAATGTTAGCTCGTCATCACAATTTATCCATAACTTATCTCCACAGATGTCTCCACAGCTGCTCTATTCTGAAGGGGACTTTTTTTTCCTTCAGAAGCAGTTAGGTAAAATTTTTTATTGTTTTGTTTTGCTTATTTTTATTTAAATCATCTTAAAGATGTTTCCTTGCATTGGGGCAAAATAAGAGGCAAAAGAAGGTCTTAAGAGTTTTGTATCAGGAAAGATCTGAAAAATAAAGTACTGTCTAGATTTCTTCTCATTCTTTAAATCCTGATACATGTTTTTGTATTCTGGAGGCTCAAGAACTATAATCACCTGGGAGTTGAATTTCTTGTGCGTCCTGTTTCTGTGATCCAGCTGATATGCTACAAGATGGAAAACAAAAACAAAAGCAAAAGCAAAAAGAAGACAAAACAAAACAAAAAAAACCAAAAAACACCTGCCACATTAATAGAAAGTAGAAAGAAAAAAAAAAAGAACCAAAAAATACCTGGTTTAAGCAAAATTGCCAATTTCGTAATAGCCTGGGGCTTGAGGCAGCATTCAAGTTGCTGCTCCTATTATCTGCACCCACTAGGCTTACGACCTGTCAGGGTTTCTTTGCATAGTAAGGATGACCACACAATGCAATGCAGTGAAATTGAGGTTATATCAATTGTAGTTTTTCTTTTTTTTTTTTTTCTGTGTTACTCTTAAAGTTTTCTTAGTATTTGTGTAACATCTCTCCTTCAAGTATCACCTATATTCAACATTTAACAGCATTAAAATTCAAACTGTAGTGGTCTTAAAAGAGAATTACAGTTTTGTTCTTTTATTTTGTAGATTACAACCTGCCAATTCTAACATGATTTAGACAGAATGATAGAACAAGAGTGATGATCGAGAAGAACTAGAAGCACAATATCCCGATTAAGGGGTCATCAACACCACTTTGGCTCCCCAGCATTAGTTTAACTTCATCAGAGGTTAAAATCGGTAAAACTCTGATTTTGGAACCTTGAAAGAATGAGGATTTATTGGTCGTTATTTTTTATGGTAGGTGAACTTTGTTTTGTCAGCTGTTTATGTTACAATGGCAGATAGTTGAAACCCTGTGTGGGGCAAGAGCTTACATTGTACAATGAAGTGAACGGATGCAATGTCTGTTTCTTTGTGGGAATTAACATAGCAGTGAGGAGCTTTACAATTCGAAAGAAGAGGTAAAGGGCATTGAAAAAATATGAAACAATCCTCTGGCCCACCCTGGGAACTCAGCAATTTAATGAAATTCTGTCTCACACACACACACAGTAAAATGAAATGAAATGAAATAAAAAGCTACAGCCAATACCCAAGAACAGTAAATAAAGAAATAAAACAAAATTTATTTCAGAGTGGAGATTTTGAACTTTTCACTTACCCTAAAAGGATAAAATTAGAAAAACACAATCCAGGTAAATTTCAGTGACACCAGAAAGAGATTATGCTTCAATGGCTAAAAGTAATATTTATATTTAATGTCAGACTGTTCTGTTAAAATACTGGGGATAAGTTTGAGATATATTTTAATATTGTGAATAATAAATAAGAGAACCTATATCTAGAAATGAAGATATTTTTAATTTAAAATACTTTGATATTCTTACCTGGTACTATGCACCTACACTGAAAAAGAATTTGTATCAAAGTTACCAATGATTCGTTCAGGAACAATTATTTCTATTATTCAAACTTCAGATAGAATATAATCCTTTGATAGACTTGGATCTTGCGCAATGTACTTTAATTTAAATATAGTATATTGTCTTAAATATGCTAAATGAAACTGTTGATGGCGCTTCTATTTCTTTTGCTCTTGCCATCATGACAGGTCATATTATCATTTCGTTGGGCTGAGTTTCCTCATCTGAAATGACACTGCTATAAAGACCTGTGTATTTTGATTTAGCAATTCTGTGTAGTTGATTTTAAGATCTAAATTTCCACAGACGTGACGATGTAGTCCTATAAATTGATTTCTTTAGGAAGATATATATTGTGCTGAGAAAAATGAACCAATTTAATGTTTTTATACTTTTAATTAGATGTCATAATTATATGGTATCCTTCAAAAAAGGTATCATGAAATAATTTCTGTAGCTATTACTCAGTAGGCATTTATTATTGGAGCAGTTTTGTTAGGAAGCATTATGATTACATACCTTGTACTGAAAACTGTTGATTCGAAGTCTGAGGCTCGAGTTTTTGAAGGAGAGAGTTTGGCGTGCTGAAAATTACACATGCGATTGTATTTTTCTCCACAATTATCTAGTCATGGTACAGACTGTCAATCACAAAACTCACCTGTTTCTTTTTGAAAGTTTTGCTTTGCTTGCAAAGCCTTAGTTTAGTAAGATATTTATTTTTCTTTCCTCCTCTCTTTTTCAATGAACAAAAAAAAGTTATGACTGCAAATTGTTGTATCACAATTTATAAAATGACATACAAAGATCAATTTTTTTCAATTTATTCTTGAGAAGGATCCTTATTTTATCAAATATTCTTCTTTATAATTAAAGACCCAATTTACAAATTTTTTTGAAAAATTACTTAGAATAATAAGTCAGCTGGTTGTCTTTATACTTATAGATCATATTTATTTTTCTATATAATATATAATATGTAGTTTTAAAATACAGATAATGTAAATATATTAACAGAAGATTGTTACTCAAAATAAGAAAAAGCTGTAGTAACAATCGTATCCTCTATTCAATCAATATTGTCTTATATTAAAATATGAAGAAACTGAAATAATGTACATCTTGGGTCGGTAGCACTGCAGTTTCGTGAACTGAGATTTTATATTGCCTTTCAGGCATGTTTGCTGACAGGTTCATTAAAAGTTGCAGACATTTGAACATTTTTGCCTCCCTCTTTCTCCCCTTCCTCTTTCTCCCTCCCCTCCTCCTCCTCCCCTCTCCTTTCCCCTTCTTCTTCCTCTTCTTCTCTTCCTCCTCCCCCCTCCTCCCCCTCCTCTTCCTCCTCCTCCTCCTTCTTCTGCCTTTTTATTAGCAAACTCCTCTGCCAACAACAAAAATCTGTAACTTGGATACCAGTTCATTATAATGAAGCTTTGGGTACTTACAAAATATTATTAATCTGATTAGTGATTCAGCCTCCTCTTCTGTGTACATTATCTCACACCAAAAGCTCCCCTACAGGTTGAAGTTTAAATGTGGATTAGTATGTGAAGCCTGTCCTGATGAGGTTTCTACAGTGCAAAGAAAAATCGAATTTGTTTTTCAACTCTTTTCATGCTCTGTCATCCTGGTTTTTACCCTGTTCCCTTGTTCACAGTAAGGATATTAATTTTGCAGTAAAATCTTTAAGCAATTATGCAGATAGCGCTGAAAAAGCAACATACACACACAGTAAGAGAAGCTTAACTGAAAAATGGACCCCAGATATTCATTAAAAACAGATGGCTATATTGCCAACAGCATCACTTTGAATGTTTTGGCTAAACTGGTACTAATCTGTCACAACATGAGGAGAAGGTGGAACTGTTTATATACAAACTGTATGTACTGCTTCTACTGTATGCTCACAAAGGAATACAGTGATGCTTTGCGTCACAAAAATAGGCCGTCACAAAAATCATTCCTTACTCAAAAGCAAAGGAATATGTTAATAGTCCTTGCTGTATTGAATATTATACTCACCGTTACAATATGAGGAATCGTAATTTAAACAAATTTATTTTTCAAAAATTGCTATGGAAGTAAGTAAAAGGGTACTATTTAATCAATTTTGGGTAATTTTGTATTTAAAGATACCAGAAATGTTATAACTAATAAACCTTCAGAGTTGATATAAAACACAATTTAGCATTTATTTAACCATGTAATTGAATTTCCAGTCCTTTATTGTTTATTTGCTAGGTGAAAATTTTAACATTTTTCAATTTATACAAATTAAGATTAAATAAAGTAGAATAATATTTGGTCAAGTTTTCCAAGAAAAAGTATGGCTAGAAAGGAGCCTTATACAATTGGGATTGTTACATAATGGAAAATACATAAAGTATGTGGTTATTCATTTACACATTATTAAAACAAAAGAAATGCTGAAGAATAAGTAGTACATTATATATAAATGGTAATAAATAGTACAAGATTTATAAAGGATTTCAAATCACTTTTGTTTTGTAGGCCACATTCATCTCAGTGCAGAAATATTTTCTAGAGAGAGTTGTCCTGAAGATGGTATATGCAACGAGTAATGCAATCATGGAGACATCTCCATGTAACCATGGAGATGGTCACTTGGAGTGTTGGGTCCACGCACTAGTTGGATCACTTTGACTTTATTCTATGACTTTACCTATATATAAAGACTGAACTGAAAATGTCTGTCTGGAAACTGTCTCAGCAATAACTCAAGAATTCATCCCCCCCGGTATTATACCTTAGTTTTCTTATGTAAAATAATATTTATTACAGAAAAAAATTAAACAGATATGCTAAAGATAAGAAAGTCCCTATTATCGCTAATCCTACCAACTTGAGATGACACTACTACTAATATACTATGTACATTTTCAGATAATTTTCTACATATATATGCGTATTTTTAAAAAGAGGGTCTTATTGTGTATTTTGGAATCTGGTTTTTATCCTTCTAACCATCTGTATAGTTACTATTATTTATATGGTTCAACAGTTTTTCATTCGCATTTAAATGAACACATAGTATTTTATTATTTCAATAATCATTTTACTGACCCTCTGTTAATGACAGTTGAAACACTTTGAAATTAAAAATCATAGAGGATCATTTTCTTCCCATTTCCCAATATCTATTATACATTTTGGTCCTTATTTACACTTTCAGTTTCTCACAACAGAGAAACAGTGAGATATTTAAACATGTGTGTCCAATTTATTTTACTTAAGAGTATGGTCTCAAGGCACATCCATTTACCTAAGAAAATGTTCAAATGAGAAGGGGAACAAGGGAGAGGGAGGGAGAAAAGAAGGAAGGGAAAAGAAAAAAAAAGAGACTAGGAGAAAAATGCGGAAACAACGCTTTTGTAAATAAGGAGGGGAAGAAGGGTTGAAGAGAGGGGAGGGGAACGGAAAAAAGGAAGAAGCAAGATCATGTACAGGTACAATTTCTCTGTGACAAATGTTATCATTATGTATACCCAAAATGTACCAATAAAATGAGTTTTAAAACTCACAGGGGATCAATTTAACTAAAAGTTGCATAAAACCTGTTAACAATGAGTTTATCTAGTATTGTCCTCTTTCAGAAGTAAATAAAGTTATTCTTGGCCAGGATAATCATGGAGAGAAAAGTCAGCAGGACCTCTGATTGTTTCAATATTTTGTTTAAATATGGAATGGTGGTCTGACTATATAGCTTGCTGCTAATAAAAATTATCGTATGCGAATAACTCTAAACTGTCCTCCCAGCCTAATCAAATCTTTCCCATTCTTCAATCACATTTCAATCTTCAAACATACAGATCACTTGTAATTCCTCCAGCGTGCTCTCTATTCTTTTATTTATTTATTTATTTATTTATTTACCAAAACCATGTATTTGTACACTGTATACATAATGATCACATTCGTCACGGTTATTTTGTACCTGTACATGATGTATTTTTGTTCCCCCTTCCCCATCCCTTCTGCTCCCCCTTTCTGTTTAAAATGCCATTCTTCCTGAGGCATGGAACCGCACTCACGTGGTTCCACTAAAGGATCGGCTGCCCTGTGAGCCCTTCGTGAACCACCCTCTGACAGGTGCTGCCTGCTTCTTTTTATAGCTCAGTGTGCTGATCTTTATCTGAGGCTCTTTTCATTGAATAGATGTATTTATATATTCTTTCTCAATAGATTGTGAGAAACTTCAGAGTGGTGATTTGTGTCTCATTCAGTTTTTTCATTTCTAGTCCTTGGTCAAGTCCCTGACATCTAGTCAGCATCCTGGAAATATACATTAAAATAAATAATTACCCCAGGCCATCTCGTAGAGAAGATAAAGAGAAATGAGAAGTGTGAATACCTTCAATAAGTCCCGGTCGGAGCTGGAGCTGTGGAAGTCTCACACAACTCCTGTGATCTCAGTATCTTAGTGTTGCTTTAAGAAAACAGAAAGGACTTACGTTTTTGACTGCGTCTTGTCTCTTTTTCTCCACTGTAAACGGACCAAACTTAGGTGTGGGGTACCCCACCTCAGAAAAAAGACTATGCTGGACAAAAATATGGGTAGGAGCGAAGGCGTGTTGTTAGATTGCAATGTGAAGAGAAGAGGCAGGATTTGATAGTGTCTTGGTTGTTGCCCTTTCCATCCATTAGCAAAACTTTTCTGTGGTCAAGGTAAATGACAATGTTGTAATTACCTTCAGACAAACGAGTGCTAGAAACTGAAGAGCTTAATTCACATATTAATGTTCACTTGTAGCTATTGGATCTGTATCGAGAGTGAAACATTGTGGTAGTTGCCTAAAATTGTGGCTCTAATCAATGGCTCTGCAAACCTTTCTGTTTTACCTGCCTTGCAAGAAAATAATTTTGAAAAGAGACTAAGGAAACAAGAAACAGGTAACTGTGGCTCATCTCTCAATAGAACTGAAATAGTCAAATGAAACAAAATTTCTTAGAAAGAAGGGTGAATCTCTTTATTCATTGGAGCCGAAAAGCAACCCTGTGGCTGTGGGATCATGTGGAGGGCTAGCTCCCTCCTGTCTGCATAGCGGCTCTACATGGTTTCCTAACTCCTTATAAATCTGGAGTCTGTGAACCTATATAACTATTTGTGCACAAAAAGTCTTCATCCATAATAATTATACCACTGGCAAGTAATTTTCATGTTTTTCTACCCAGCTGAGAAATTAACTAGATCCCATTATATCATATTTGAGAGGACTATCCAAAGTGTTGAGTAGATACTAAAATATTTTCTTAAATTTTTTTCTTATATCAAGATTATTTTCTGTGATGGTATCTGTCAGGACAAATGTGATTAAACATTCTGGTAATGGACTTCAACAGACATACAAACCAAAAAAATAATTTCTGTGGTTTGAAAGTGTTACTAAAAAATCTTTTATAGTATTTCAGTGATAACCAGATGTTGGTTTGAGGTTAATATCTTGTGATGGGAAATGAATAAACCATTAAAATACATGGCTATACATCATATGAAAATGTAGTATTGTTTCATATGAGAATTTTCCTTATTTTAAAGTTCTTGGTAAATACTGTTAGATACATTTGAATAAGAATACTTATAAATAAGGTTTGGCGCACAAATGATCATTGAAATACATTTATTTTTAAGTGAAATTTTAATTAACATCTTGTGGATATAGAAATTTGAATATGACCAAAATACCTACATTTAAAGAACCAGCTATTTAACAAATTGCATAATGTGAGTCAGAGTACAGTATTTGCTTTGATGATTAGGACCCTGCATAAAGACAGAGGCCATAATCACAGTTGGCAGGCAAAAAAAAGTGAATCTATTCTTAGGCCATAAGAAACTGAATTTCACGTGACTCTGCCAAATGCACTCATATGGCCTTACCAAATCCTCTTTATGATTCAGCAAATTAATCAAAGGTACAGTTTTTACATCTGAACCTTTTACAGAGCAATAAAAGGTTCAGATGTAAATTTCTATTTTACTATTACTCCTCTGTTTATGCATTTAGCTTATCAGCTCTTCAATTAGTCAGTCCATTTAATTGACCGTTTTGGAAATTGGATATGATGATTCTCACATGAAGAATAACTGGAACTTGAATGTGTTTATGTTCTCATCACCTATTTTTCTGCCTTTAAAAAAAATGGGCCAAGTTATATTACAAACTGAGTGTAAATCAAGGTATTTAAGAAAGAATATGGGAAAAGCTTAAAAAGAATCATTCGAATGTCTTTAATATACTTGTTTTCACACCTATAATTTTGAATTAGCTTAAAATAATCACAAAAATGATACAGGAAATGTATTCAATTGTGTAAGTACACACATGTGCTCTCTACAGGATAGTTTTGTGTGCCCAACCTCATTTAGAGCGGAGAAGCCACCATTTAGAATCTCTAAGAACTTTTAGTCAGACTTCCAATGAGGTTGAAGCGAAATATTTGGCACAAGTGTCTGTTGATTTGGCATGAGAAAGAGAAAGAAAACGCCATCGCAGAGGCACTGTGGTTGTGGCGTGTACCTGGAATGGCTGTCCGAAGTTCCAGGAGATGGCCTCGGGTCCGTGTGCTGCTCAGAGCCTACTGCGACTCCATACCAAAGACATAGTGGTGTTTCTGCCCAGCCACAGAGAAACTATATACAGTGACAGAGGAAAAGCTCATGTTCTTGCAAGCCTAGAGAAACATTATCTTTAATATTTTTCAGGGCAGGCTAAAACAAAGTTATTATGAAGATACTGAAGAAACGGATGTATCAGGTCCACAGTTGTAGGTAAGCTAATGAATTCTTCATGATTTCTTATTTGAATCCTTGTGGTAAAAATCTAAAATAGGGCTGGGGATTTAGCTCAGTGATTAGAGTGCTCGCCTTGCAAGCACAAGGCTCTGAGTTCGATCCCCAGCACCACCAGAAACATAAATAAATAAAATAAAAAATAAAAATCTAAAATGGCTCTGGGGTTCAAGCACCTCATTTTAACAGCAAGTTCAGATTGGTGTCATATGAGAGAGAGCATTATTGTCATCCAAAAGAACAATACCCAGTGAAACCCTCAAGTCCATCACAGCAGGCTCACTCTGACTTTGTAAGAGAATCTAGAAATCTGGATTTGAATGCAAAGTCTAAGTTTAGGATCTTTCCAACTAACTTAATAATAAATAAATTCATGTAAGACAAACAGCGCATGTTCACACACTCATTTTGGTTCCTAAATATGCCATTCTGCTAGAAAGTTAGAGTAAAACAAATTTGGGCTTCAAAATATCATAGCTTGTCTCTATTACTGATATTACAAATACCACAATTCATTGTATAAAATCATCAGACTCAGCAGACATAGCACCTTTGGCTTGGGGCTGGAGTACTATGAGATTTGCCAACCTGCTAAAAGAGGAGCAATCTAGGGTAGTATTTGATAAATGAAAATAGAATAATCTGTAGAAAGTTTACTTTTATTTTCCATTCCTTTTGCTGTGGACCAGACTTTGTTTAAGTAATCTTCTTACCAATCTGGAAACAAAGTTTTTAATTATAATTTATAACAAAAATATGTGAAGCATGAAAACATTTTTAATAACTGAGGAAAGAGATTATTAGCACAAGCATAATTATAACATGAACAGCTAACTTCTTTAAGGACTGAGCATTATAGGCAAGGTGTAAGTGTTCTATATGCAACAATTAATGTCCGCAATTACCTTACGCTATAGGTGCTACTATTAGCTTCATTTTATAGATGACGCCGATGATCAGAAAATGCAAGCTGTCTGCTCCATGTCACAGAGCTAATGTGTCAAATTTAAACCAGGACAGATAATCCCAGAATCGTGGTTTTTAGACGACGTGCTATATACCATTCCTACTCTTCACACTTAATATTGAGCAATCCCTTAGCCCAGTACCCTCATCACCCCAGTGGCCCCATGAAGAGTAAGTTATCATGGTCATTGATAGAAGAAAAACTGCAGGTCTACAAGGTTAAGAAACATGCCTGTGTTTAAAGAATGGAAAGGGGGGATCTGGTCATAGATCCGATTCCCCAAACCAGGTGTATTTTACCATGTCACAGTACAAACATAGTATACTAATTTCAAAGATATTCTTCTAAAATACAATCCAAAACAGTCCTGTTTTAACTACAGCTCATATCCTTTGAGTTCATATTTAATATTGACACAGGTTGATTAAACAAAATATTGCTTACGAATGTTTTTAAACCTCTAAAAAGTGATTTCTGATTTCTATTTAATTGCAAGATAAACTCTTTAACCTCAATTATTATTTGCTTTGTGCAATATTTTTATTCATTTTAAAACATACATCCATTATGCTTTAAAACATAAATCACTATGTGATTTATTTTATTCCACTCCTAACTAGATTTAATTTCAGAATATGGATAAGGTTGCATGGAAAAGATAGTTTCTTAATTATGAATTTTTACCTCCTTGCTACGATGTTGACATCTAACTCAATTTTTTCTGTGGTTCTAACCTTTGTAAGCTAGTGCTTTTTGTTTAGTGATTAATATTATTGTGGTATTTCTTAAAATATTATATCACGTGATTAAAATGAATGCTTATAGTTTTTTATACTCAGGTCTTATGATACTTTGAAAAAGAAAATTACTTTGAAGAAGAAATTATGTACATTCAAATCACATAAATTGTTACATTTTAATGTAACTAGAAATAAAGCTCAGCTATAGGTTTATATAAAATACTAGAAAAAGCATTTTTAGAGAGCATTTAAAACATAATAGTGATATCTTTCTACTGCATAAATTGTATCTCAGTGAAATGCAGTAGAATTACTTTTAATCACTGCTACAATTTCTCACTTTGAATAGCAATTTTATGTGAATTTGGGGGATTTAAATATGCTATGCTTTTGCTATAGATATCTCAACATATATGCCTGGAAAGATTTATAATTAAAATTGCACGCATAGCAACCTGTAACTTTCCAGAAGGAAGAATGTAGGGGTGTGGGAACATTTGATAACTTGAACTTTGAAACTCATAACATAAAGCTTAACTTTTCCTCCTTCCACCTCATAATGTTGACCTTGGTCTGGTCTGTTCCTCTACAATTGTTTGAATTGCATTCTCCTTCATGGATGATGGCTTCTTATTAAATTATTTATTGATGTGGCTGACACTAGTTGAATAGATTCATTAAACTTCACAAGTTGTTGGAGCCTAGTTCCCTGGAAAGAAAAACCCCTCTTTAGACTCCTTAAAGGACAAAAAGCGTCATGTTTTTTGAGCTCTTTTAAAGCATTTAATAAAGCATGAAAAGATATGACATCAATCCTACTAAAACACAAGGGAAAATGAATGATGTTACTGTAAATCTTTACATCAATCACACCCAGTACTTTGGAAAACAATATAGTTTTGTTTGCATTTCAGAAGTGACAAACAACTCTTGTGACTGGCTTAACATAGTCACTTTCTATTCGTCAAGACCAGAAGCAAGTCAGAATTAAAATGTGGCCGTGTGTTGCTAGGCAGCTGAGTTGTCTTGACATGGTGGTTAGTTTCCTTTTCACTGAATGACAACAGCGAAATGAAAGAAGTTTTGAAAAACTTGATAATGGTTTTCAAAGGAGGAGGATAATTGGTGGTGCTCGCTTATGCAGCGCTGTGTGGAAACTTTCAGGCGGCCGTGAGAGAGGAGTGTCACTAAAAATTTAAACTCTTGTACACAAACTTGACCTAGAGTCTTCTCCAGGTTCTGGCGGTTCATTTTCAGAGCGGTGTAGGATGAAAGCATCGAGACAGATGGGTAAGGCCCCAAAAGAAGAAAAGAATCAATAGTTGTGATTTAATCCATTGGTGAAAGGGAGGAATTAAGTAAAATCTTAAAAATGAGGAATGTGTAAAAGACCTTTAGCTAGCACCTGTAACAAAAATGGTTTAATCGCATGGCAAGAAGCAATTGAGCAGACACTTACAACAAACGTAGGGAATAAAAAAGGTACAAAATTTTTTATTTACTCTGCCTGGGATAAGACAATTGTTCTGATGTTGCATTTTAAGAATATTCTTTAGTTGGAAAATAACTCAAAAAAAATCTCCAACATGGTAATTCCCAAAGCATATGAAAATAATTACAATTTAAACATTTGTCGTCTGTGATAACAATCAAATGGAGCATATACTGAACAAATACAAACAAACAAACACACCAAAAATCCTTGGGCAAACAAAAACCACACAGAAAATACATGGTGTTCACTGTTTCATCCAAACCACATAATGCATGAACATTTTGTTTAACTATCTTTGCCATTGATTTACTCAGAATTTTAAAAACTGAGCAAAATAGACTCATATTGAAAGAAGGGACCAATTAGTGTTGGATTAACATTCATGGTTATTTACAGTTGTTTTTGTACTTGTTCTTGTGCTCTGACTTCCTAAAATTTCACAACTCAAAGATTTAGAAAAATGGGGTTGTTTAGACGCAAAGTCCAATGAAGTGGCTGTGAGCATTGTGTAGACACCACCTCTCTCATTATACCCTCTCAATCAACACTCAGTACACAGGAAACCGCAATAAAGCCCATCTGCCACGGTTAATCTGCAGGCAAACCCACACCCAGGTCTGTGCCCGTTACTCTCCAGCCTTATTATTCTCAGATCCAAAGCTTCATAAGGGATCAGCCAAAGTCCATTAAAGTAAATAATAGCTAGAAATGACAGGCTTAGCAAGGATTGGGAGGAAGTTGAAGACCAATCTGAGCTCCGGGCTCTGATTAATAGAGAAAAGCATTAGGAGAAAAGGGGAGAAAAATGACCTCAGCCTGCTCCAAAGAATTCCTGAACCTTCGTTGTTAGGGCAAGTGCTACCATCTGAGACGTTAGTGATCCTTGAATTTCCTTCACTTTGATGCAGCTCAAATGGGAAAATTTTGAAGGTTCAGCAAGGCCCCAGACCTCAGCTGGAAAGCTGTCTGGAGTCAACCCTGTCAAAATTCTCTTGTGTAAGAGAAAGCCTTGATTAGCTAGGTTGCAACAACAACAATAACAACACCCACAAATGTCCTACACGGTCTCATAAGGAGGGGCCTCTGCTAGAGATTGTAGATGCATTTATTATTTCCTTACACATAGTCATTTTAAAGTCTCCAAACAAACACAGTAAAATAAAGCAGTTGTGAATCTTAAAATGAATGCCTTCAGGAACTAGCTAGATTTGGTCTGCTGATAGGAAAGTAGGTGTTTATATGTGCAGGGAGGGATTCAAATATTTATTCAGTTTCATTTGGCAGTATGGTATTTATTTTCAGAATATAAAACAAAACATTCTTCTCAAGCAGTTCTAGGATTGTTGAGTCAAGATGGAAACATAAAATACTTCAGTTATTTGAACTGTAAGTTTTATATAAATGACCGGGGGGAGAAAGCCCAAATTAGTTCGAAATAAAAGAGTTTCATTACTCCACCACTTTAAAAATTATTCTTATAGACTCTGTTCAATAAATTTTCTAGTGAGGGGAGCTCAGACCATGCCATCCCCCTACTTTTCTGCCCCCCATAAGTGTATTTGGACTTCAAATGACACAGTTTTGAATTTTGGTACAGCTCTTCACAGAGATTTGAAGAAATCGACACCTGGTAGAACTATCTGTGGATAAGAAAACTCATTTCAAATCTGTTCTTCAATAAAAAATTGATGTGCCTCATATAAAATACTGTTTTCTTTATGAAATGCGAATTGAAACAAGAGCAGGAGAGAGAGCTCAGAAACTGTGGGGGAGGTTCCTTGAAGAGTTGAAAACTAACAAAGCAGCTCCTGCTTGTCAGAATCCCAGTCTAGGGCAGGCAGCATTTGGCAGAGGCAAGCAGGTATGGGGAAAGCCTTGGCGATTGCCCAGGAAGATGGTAACGGTTCTGATGAGGACACGATGTCAGGAAGGCTCAACTTCAAATGTATTTCTTGTTCAAGTTTATCTTGTAGCATGAAATTTTCATAAATAAAATGAAAACGCTGTGTAAAGAACCATGGTTAACATGGAGGTGTCTCGCAGATACTGCCGATAACTTGGCTAATGCACTGTTGATGTGCATGGGATACAATTTTCATATTTTAATCTTAAGTAGAACCAGAAATGACAATTATGAAAAGACAAAATAGATACCACCGACAGCTGTAATTGCTATCTAGGCTGCTTAAAGATGGGCAAAAGACACAGTAAATCAATATTAAGTTCTGCACAAATGCAGGTATCACAACAAGAACATCATATAACATCATTATAAGCAAATCCTAATACAATTTGGACAGTCGTAAAGAACACGAGATGAACACAGGGAATGTGAGGCTAACTTGTCCTCTGCAGCTTCAGCTGGAATCTTAGAGGAAACAGGAATCACGGCTATGTATTTAGTTAAGGATGTAAACTGTGCTGGGTTTCCTAAATGAGTGTCCTCTTCTTATGATTCAAAATGTTAAGATTGTAAAGGGTTAAGTAGCTCTGCCACGTGCAATTATAGTCTGTTGAAATTCAGTAGTTTTAATATAGTAAGATTTGGTGAAGTGCTTTTGTATATAATACCACAATGAGGTGTATAAAGAACATCTGATTAAAGTGGTGATTTGATAAACTAACTACATGTGAAAAATTATTAAAGATTAAAGGCATGGTTTAAGTGTCATTGAAGAATTAAAATTGAAACTGTCCAATCCAAACCATAGAGATGTGAAGTAAAAGAGGAAAAATAAGCAAATAGACAAGGAAATAAACAAGTGCTCTGAGGAACAGATATAAGAAAATAACAAATTCATAAAAGTGGCTTGGTTGTAATCTTAAAATTAAATATTAGCATTTCTGTTTCCAGTTTTAGAATGTGATAATTTAAATGCTCTATAGAAAGAAGGTCTGATTTTGGGCACATCTTTTTGTGGCTATTGGTTTCTTTTATGAAAAATGAAAAATGCATAGCACGAAAACTAGATTTTATAAATTCTTACTGATTTTTGCATTCACTCAGAAGTTATCTTATGTATTTATAAAAATTGGAAGTATTTGCTATTTTGCTTTAATATTTTAAATTTTTAATTGAATTAAAATGTTCAGAATTTATTTACTCCTTTACCTTTTTCTTCTTTCCCATAATTGAGGCTCATTTTGAATTCATAGGATTCTCTATCACAACATAGATAAGCAATAAAAAAGAGACACTTTCCATCATAATTTTTAGTTTGCATAAAAATGCTATAAATATGAAACTAAATTTGAATCATTTGCAGAATTATTTGATACCAGAAAATAAATGATCTATTAATCAAAAGACTATCAGAAACAAATTTCTTTTTGTGCGTGTGTGTGATATGAAAAACAACAATAATAAACCCAATTCATCAATTGTTTACTATGTATTTTTGCTCTTTCATAAGACATCTCTTGTGAATGTTGTCTTTATGTTACCATTAGATAGTTTATATTCCCAAATTATTTTATTATTTATATAAATATGAAAGTAAATATCTATGTAATTAATTATATACATGAGAAACATGTTTATAGACAGTTATGTGTGTGCTGTTATGTTTGCTGTAGCATACACTAACCCATATGCATTACTTCACATAACATGCATCAGTAACCCTCGATATGCACATACTTTAGCACATACTTTAGTGTCTTAAAGGCAAGTGAAATTTTAATTTCTTTCATACAGAATAAAAATGTTATTAATAGATCCACATTGGAAATATTATCTCAGGCATATGGATTTATTATTCCAAATATTCTACATTGACCTGTTTAATAGAATTGAGCTGCTATGAATTTTAATATGAAAAATTTTCTCTTTGGGCATATTGTGTTAACAATATTTCAAACCACATTTTTTTTTTTTTGGTACTGATGTTAAACCAGAATACTTGAAAACAAAAATAAGTTTTATCCATTCACTGAAGACTCAAAAACAAAAGGATTTTATTTACTTTTACAATAATTATCTTTAAATTCTCCATGTAAGAATGGATTAAGGGCTTTCCATTAACCACAAGGTGTCTCCAAACTTTAAATTCTCTAGTTTTCCCCTCTTCTCTGTTTCTATATTTCAATTCAGAGTGAATCTGCGTGGTCATATTGTAGTATTGTCATATTTGGAAACCTGAAAAACATTCATTGAGATGTAAGTAGAAAGTATACTTTAGATGGGATGTTATCAGACTTAAATATGTATGTAATATATATAACATTATGTCTTAGTTATATATTATATAATTCTATAACGTATTATGCATATATGTTAAATGCTTATTTATCAATTATTTTATAATTGTATGTTTTGGAACCTGGCTGTTAAAAATAGTGATTCAATACAAAAAAGAGAGAGAGAGAGAGAGAGAGAGAGAGAATAAAAGCTTAACATCAAAGCATATTTTAGTTTGTTTATACATGTCCACATTTTTAAATAATTCTATCAGTGAGCTACAACCTAGCTTCCTACATTCCTAGGAAATACATTTAGTAATGGACTATGCACATCTGAAAGTATTCACAAATAAGACTAAAATCCTGGTTTTTACAGACCATAGATACTGGCAAAATCTAATTACAGACGCTTATCTCATTATGAAGTATGAATATGTGTAACTCAGAATAAATCTCACTTAAAAGATTTGCAAATATGGAATAAGCCGTATTTGGCTTATTTCTGTACAGAGAGAAAGAATGGTGTGTGTGTGTGTGTGTGTGTGTGTGTGTGTGTGCGTGCGTGTGTGTGTTTAATGGGATGTTGTTTATCCCACTATATCTTACCACTCTGTCTCTTTGGATAACAATCACAGGACCCAGATGCTAAGGGTAAGTGATATTTTCCCACAAGCGGCTTCTGGCTCCTTGGCAGACGTTGTAGGCAGTTGTGTTGGCAGCCGCAGAGCTGCCTCTGTCTCTCTGGTATGGCTGTGCTGCTGAAGGGATGCTTGGCCTGCCCTGTCCTCCTGGATATCACTTCCTTGTGACAGCCCTTGGGTTTTGTGAAGCTTTATTCTGTACAAATCCCCTCTGCAATCTTGAGGTGAACTCTCTAAAGACAAAATAGAACCTTTCTTTATGATCGTGTTTAATGATCAACTGAATTCCTGACCCAGGTACTCAGGAAAACCAAAACCAAAACCAAAACTTTTCTAATCTTTCTGGCTATTTTATTTCATGTCTGTCCTTGCTGTCACCCTGAGCACATTGTGTCCCAATTTAAAGGACAGGGTGTTGACTAAGTGATTTTGAATCAATATTGTGCTTTGTGCTTTTTATGTTGTAATTTATGTGATTTTTAAAGTCCTTTGTTTCTTTGTATTCATTATCATGAACAATTTTTCAAGATTTTTCTCAGATAACATATAAAATATCTCTTGCAAAAAAAAAGGAAGAAATTTTGTGACTTTACCAAGTGCAACTGCCTGATGGACTATTTAATGAAATAAAAGTATTATGCTTCTGAAATTGATACAGAAGTAATACTTCATTCCTTGCATGCTTGTAATCTGGATGACATTTTGAAGCATGTGCTCAAGTTGTACAAACAAAAGCACACAGCAGAGCCAAAGATGGTTTCAAAGACACCAATATAACTGTCTACCGAATAATTTGTGAGACATTTTCATGTTTCCTCACAGCGCTATCACAAAAGTACTCATACATGTGTATCATAGATTAAATGTTTCGCTGGCTTACCATATGCCTGACCCAAATCCCCGAAGCGAAACAATACTTTTGAATACTGATAACCATATTTGCTTTATACATTTAAATATCAATAAAGAGTTTTCTAAAAAGTACCCGGCACATTTTGTATCAACATGCCCACTCTAATCAAACCTGGGTTGAAATTGATTTCTTTCTATTCTGTTATTTTTATCTCAAAGGACTGTAAAACATCAAAAATATTGATACTATGTTTCACAGTTTAACGAGTGAATTGCTTTAACAGTAAAAACACAACAGCAACAAAAAACCCAAGCGATGATTATATAGGTGTCGCATGGACTTTCCAATAAATATCTAAAACAATTTCTTACGAAAGTCTTCATGTGTTTTGTGGAAAACCTGGAAATTATCTGATGTGTGTAGTGATGATACTATACATTAGGAATAAATACAATTTAGTGAAGAATTTGCCAAAAGCCCCAAGGAGCAATGAAGATAACACCTCTTCTTCATAGCTGTAAAAGTGTAAAAACACTTTTTAATGTTGAATTCTTTCAAATGTAGAGTAGATTTTTATTGTATCTAATATTCTCCACACCATGCGTTTCTCGCTCAGGGGGGAAATACTCACAGTCTATTGTGACCTCAACTTTCTATGCTATATGAAAAATCCATGTTCTGCAGCAGCATTTCTGGTTGCATTAGCATAAAACTTCAAAGATTATTAGCAATTAATTACTGTAAAATATGTATTCTTTTTTGGTTTCTGGATTAAGTTTTCTCTTTTTTAATATAAAGATTCTAATAAATATTTATACAAAAGAGAAAGTTTAAGTATTTTTATTAAGCATTTCATCAATTCATCTTCCAGTTGTAACTGTGAAATGTGACACTTTCAAAAAGTCTTTTGCTAAATTTTGGTTTTACATTTTCTGTGTCAAAGAACTCAAAAGATTACATATTTGTACACAGTTCAGTGTTAGATTGCCCTGTTCTGCGGGTAAATTTTTCATACTTAAAAATGTATATTATTTTTCCTTCACTTACCGGTTTTTTTGTAACATAAGTTTATATGCATAAAAGACTTGAAAAATAATTGTAAAGAAGTTACATTTATACCAACAGAATTCCTGGTAATATTCTCCAAAACAATAAAGAGAAAGAAAATTAAAAGTACTGTATCTTTGACTCTCCTTCTACCAGTAGGTGTCACTATAGGGACTACAGTGTAAAGTACATAATGATCTCAAGACAGCTAAGAGAATTTACATGAAATAAAATAACACATTACCTGTATGATTTGGAAGGGAATTTACAGAACCATGCTCACACACAACCCCACAAAGAATTACTCAACTAAAATTTATCTCAGGTAAGCAGGAACCAATTTGAGATACACTATACAATGACTCTGCTGAAGATCTGTTGATGTGGAATCCTAAAATAAAACTCTTACCAGCCAACACAACAACAACAACAAAACTGCGTGGGGTTATGGAAAGTTAGAACAGAATAAAGTAATGAAATAATATCCTGATATGATCAAATTTCAGATAATATTGAATTTTAAAACACAGATGTTAAAAAAACAAGAGAAGAGTTTTTGCCGTTGGGAAACTTTTGAAGTTAAACATAGCGTCACCCTGATATCCCACACTTCAACAAAGACACTTGTGGAGTCAGTTCACTTTTTTTTCTTTTTCAAATAGAGATAAACCTAGAGTTTCCATATGCAGAAACGGAAAATAAATATCCTCATCCTAGGGAAAATGAAATAGTTTTCTTCTTTCTTTTTTCCATGAAAAAAAGTTACTCTAAAAAGCAGTGGCCAAAGGTGATGCAAACAACTGCCATGACGTGTTCATGTTAAAGCTCACTCGAGAGGACTATACTGGCCTATATTTCTTCACTATAATCTGGGAAATCTTGGCAGCAAACTTTCACTTTTCAATTAACCAAAAATAATTTACAACTATTTTAATAGTATCTAAAAGATTATTTCATTTTTTGTTGATATAAGGACTATATACCCGTGTGAACAGTGTGCTCTTCCCGTTGAACATATGATAAGAAATACAGTTTCCTACTAACAGTTTTAAATCTTGAATTTGCTCGAGAGTCTTATGTACAGAGAAGCAAAAATGATTACCTGTTGTTTCCTTGTTGAATAATCTTAAAATATCTCAAAGTGTCTGAACAGCTCACACATCAGAGCTTTATGGCCCCTTTATTACCTGAGAAAAAGCAGCTAGACAATACAAATGTGGAAGTGGGAATGCCATTATTCAGTGTTGTGTACAGTGTGTTCAAGGGTGATCAGTCTTGTGTGCAACTTTCCAATAAGAGCTGAAAGTCCTCCTGCTTGTTTTCGCCGGCAGAACTGCACGGACAGAGGCTCGCCAGTAGAGGCCTCTCTAGATTTGCCTTCTGACTAAGAACTCAGCCTGCGCTTTGAATCCACTGCAGTTAACACAGCTACTTGAAAAGATTCTTGTTGCATAAGGAAAAAGATCACTCTTTAATGCCCTTTTAAGTTTCATGATGTTGATTAATGTTGCCCTTTACATTAATGATGTTTCAAGTAAAAGAAAACAAATTTAAAATGGATAAATTCTATTGAGGATGCATTAATTAGACAGAGACTCTGCCATATGCTGTGGCTGGAAGGCTTGCTGGCCTTTCCCTTGTAGCTACCTGTGTAAAATCCACCCCATCCTCTACATGAATGCGCAAGCTGAATAGCCATTTGAATGAGGGCTTTAGTTTGATTCGCCATACACGGGGTCCTGTGTCACTGTGTTTTCTTTCTAGGAGTCACTAAGTGATTTCTATATCTGTTGTCATGGTGACATAGCAAAGCAGGGGAAAATGGGGGCAACTTCAGGCTTTCTCCTCACCCTCTGCACTAAGATGTTGTCAGCAAGCCTATAAAACATTGGGCTTTATCTGGGCCTTCTTTTTGTTCTCTGATTGTCAATAAAACTCATTTTAAGGGTAACAAGGACATCTAAATGTCATCTGTCACAGTGTTAGAGAGATTAAGTTTGTTTAGGGACTTGTGCTGGACAAAGGCCACTATTTGTTCCGCAGATACAAAGCGGTGTTGGCTATCACCACTCTTGATTTAGAATGAGGCCCCGAGACCATCAAGGAAATATCATCTCAGTTGCAGATGATGGAGAGACCATCTTGACACAACAGCATTAACATGAAAGAAAATTAATTATGGTTTTGAGTGCAAGTCTGTAGTTTCATTTCCCACATTCCTTTCCAGGTGCCCCAAACCTGAAGTCTCCTCATAGACTAGAGATAAGAAAACAGACACGAAGGGCCACAGGCTTATTTAAAAACATGACACACACATGATGGTCCCTGAATGAATGATGAAAGAGGGAAGGAAGGCTATGCAAGAGAAGTCCAACAATAATGTGTACTACATTAATTCAGCATTTGCTCAATAATGAGGCTAAGTGGAACATACAGATTAATGAAGACATTGGTGTTATTAAAATCAAATCCTGTGGCTCATATGCTTTTTTTTTTTTTAATAATGAACATTGTGGCTATTGGAGAGGAAGAACAGGATTTTTTTTCCTATTAATTTGGCACACATCCCAGATCTCATTCAACCAGAACCCATCCCCTGCAAAATGCAGCCCATGGCCTTTATGTGCTTTAGTCTTTCTAGTGCATATGTGTTAATTTGAGGGAAAAAATGTTCCCCTCATAAAATGATTTTTAGAGTAAACGTGGAGCCTAAGTAATAATTAAATTATAGTAAAACCGGGATCTCTTCTTACATACAGGGTGATTGGGAAATATATAAAATGGCATGCATATAATGGAGTACTCACATCACATCTGCCTGCACTATGTAAATGGATGTAGCTATCTTGGGGCTTTTAGAGACTGATCACATCAATGCATCTCAAATACAATTTTGCAGGAAACATTGATGGTAGAGAGGCTACCATGTTAAATTTAAACTGTTATAAATATCGGCAATGGGAGATTCTTTACTTACAATTTATTAAGTCCTGGTAATGTAGATATTTGTGAAATGTAAATAAGAACAGAGCAATACGGCTCAATTTCTAGTTTCTCTGTGAAAACGACTCTATATACAATACATGGTGGTGTGCACAAATACATCACTGGAAACAGTGCTCACATTTGAGTGACAGTAAGAAACTACATGATCCTGCTTCTGTGAAAGAAAGGAGTGTGCTTGTGCGCATACGTGTGCATGCATGTGCGTGTGTGTGTGTTGTAAATTTGAATGTCCTCCATTCACATTCTCTTAATCATTTTGAAATTTTCATTTTAATCATACTGAAAGAGATCTGGTTGCACAGCCATTGGTTATACTCCAACTATTGGACAGATGCTGTTTTAGTTGTAAATAGAGTAATGTATATAGTGATGAGGAAGTTAAACTCCAAAGATCAACACCAACATGTACAACTGGAGTTTATTAAAAAAAAAAAAACCTAAAAGTTGCACAATGACACACTCATAACTATGATTGTAATATTAAACATGCATAAAACTACTAAAAAGAACTACAGATGGATTCTCTTTAAAAAAAATCTTGGAGAAAATTATGATGAAGCTCAGTGTGATGTTTTTGATAGAAAGATTTATTCTACATGAACTAATGGAAGCGCATATAGTATTGAGACATGTTAGATCAATATTATGGGCCTAGATGACTTTTGTTTAGTATCTTAATAGCTCAGTCATTTGTTATTCATTCAGCCACACAGGAGACACCAGGGTGTTATGAAGGACAATACTCTTGGGGCGTTTTAAGTTCAATTTGTGTTTCTCTACTTATGCAGAACATGTGTTGGCATCAGCTATGGTTACAACAGGGAATCACAATATACAATGAGGTTTTACCCTGTGGCTTTGAGCTAACATAATCTCCAGAACAATTGAGCCTAGTCCTGGTACACTGCTACTAAGTGTAGTGAATATATTTCTATTTTTAAATCTTGTATTTCCTAGAATTTTTCCAGTGGAGTTATAAACAAGAATAAAAGGCAAAGCCCTAGCAAAAAGTGTATTGAGCTTCAAAATAGTTTAACAAAAAGAATAATTTGCCATTTAGTCTTATAACTCTAAACAGGGTGACACAAGATATTCAATGAGTCCACAATTCACAGAGGCACGCAATGCATGCATACTTACATGTGCACACACACACACACACACACACACACACACACACACGCACACTGATCTGTCTCGGTAAACTCTTAATACTCTGTGTTCAAGAGCCTGTTTTTGTGTTTCCAGTTATTTTCTAGCTTCCCAGATTCAGGGAATAAGGAAAGTAAAAGAAATAGGGTATCATTCTTTCTACATTTCTTGAGCTAGAACTCCTCTAAATACTTTAAATATCTGTGCAAGTACATAAAGTAGTTATTTCTCTCAGTTCCCTCTGCAGGAAAACATAAGGATGGTATAAGAGCATGTCTAAGGCCCCTTTCAGCTCTAAAACGCAGTCAACAAATCGCTAAGAGTTTCTTTTTAAAATTGTCAAGTGTTTAGAAAGCAATGATTTTTAGGGGGAAAGCATAGAATTGAAATAAAAAAGTTTTGTGGTGAAAATAATATTCAACAAAATGAATAGTTCTTTTTTAATATTTACTCTGCAGAATCAAGAATCCAGGCAATTGTTTATTTCTAAGGATTATAGCCTAATTTTTGGAAATGAGAAGCAAAATGTTCATTGAATTGAGACTAAGTTCATTCATCAAGGTTATATATCATCCTAGCTTTTTAAGGACTCCTTTGTATGCAGGAAATAGTGAAATAACAAATGAGACTCCAATAATAAATCTTCTGTAACAAAATAATCTGGTAAATAACACACTTACTATATCTCTGTCCCTTCAACAAAACGAAACAGCTGAGAATATTTTCTCTTCCTCTACTACCTCATTCTGCTTTCAAATTCTCAAATCATGCTTTGTATTCTTCTTGACACTGATCATTGAATATCTAAGCTTACCATAAAATATCTCATCCAGGTGGCTAATTCTTATATAGTAAAATTTTCTTCCCAACTTACAGAATACACTATTTCTTCACCTAGCAAAATCATCTTCAAGTGAATCTACAAATGATAATATAAACTCTTACATTGTTTGTTTAGAAATGCTTTAGCCGAGTAATATGCTCTATATACATAAAACAGATTAAAAAAATATGAGCACAAAATATTTATGTACAATTCTGTCTCTTCTGCTTATCTGCTTACTAACTCTATTTTCATCCTAATTTGTGAATATAGTATTATGTATTTTGTTCAAAGATTTATTTTTTGTTTATTAACCATAATTGATGTACATACTTTTGTAGGACATTTCTTTTAAAATTATTACTTCATTTTTATTAACAATAATAATTGTGTCATATAAAAAAATCTTACAGTGTTCTGGAAATAATAACGTGAATCAATCTCATAGAACATGTTTGGAAAGAAAACAGCTATAATGTTTTATCAGTTATCAATATGTTAAAAATACTAAACATTTGAGTGACTTATTAAAAAGTCACTAAATTTCCTAACTAGTTAATCTTAATTTTTAAAATTAAAATTCTTTATTTTTATATTTTTCATTATACTACTCACTTACCATCATCAAATATTTTAAATAAACAACATAAAAAGAATTAAATGATTACATAGTTAAAATAAAATAGGTGCTTTAACTCTTCATTGCAGTTTCTTATCTTTCATTATAAGCAAGATCTTTCATTTCACCAAAAAATAAATTTTGGATGTTTACATTAAAAGACATGAATAAAGTCTAGTGAGAAGATGATATATTTTAAAAGTCATTTAGTTATAGTCCTGACAATTTAAAAATGTTTTTAGGAAATAAATTTAAAAACAAAATTATAGTTTCGAAAATGTTAATAAGTCAACTTTCTAATTAGAGAAATAGTTCTAGTTCTGAATTGTTATCTCTGTTATTTTTACTTTTGATGATATTCTGCGCTAACACGTTATGTCATGCAAACCAGAAAACATGATTAATCATGAGTGGTTTCAAAAAATCAGTATTTCAATTGTATGTCAAAGTCACTCTTCTAGCATACTTCCAGCTGAATTGTGTAATTCTTTTATCACCCTGACTAATTTTATACAGTCTGGAAGAAAAATAATAAAGGAGCTTAATGTATGAAGTCGGTAGCTTCCGAGATTAGCTTTTTTATTTTAGAAAAAGAAAATATTTTATTAGCTATCCTATTTTAAGCTTCAAGTATCAGTATCATTCATTTTTATTACAAAGTTGTAATATATACTCTAAAAACACAGCTTGTTTTTCTTTTAATACCAATATCTATTTTTCCAAATGTTTTGAAGGTTTTAATGTTCTGGTTACCATTTTTAGTACAGTTTGGATTGAAGTGAAATATTTATAGCTATTTCCAGTACATTCATAAAATTTTTCCTATCAGTTTTGAAGTAAATAAAAACATAAAAATAGATTTTTAAAATAATTTCTTAAAACTTAATAATAAAAAAATTCCTTAAGGTGTGGGAAAAATGAGAATAATAGTGTAAGAATTTCAACTATAAAAATTATTGGGAGTTAAAATATAGGCAATATCTAATAAGCAAAACATATCTCCTATAAGATAATTTTCCTTTTGCTTTCAAATACAGTACTGGTTAAGGTTAGGCGAAAAATCGTCGTTTAAATTAACTTTAAATGGAATTTTCCCAATGACATAGTTTGATGTAAGAATAAAATAAAATATTTGATGAATATAAAAACCACAAAAGATTAAACATCTATTTTTAGAAAATATTTGAGTATGGCTCAGATGCACATGAGCTTATATGTGATCTAAAAACTACGTTGGTTTGGGGATGTAGCTCAGGGGTATGGCACTCGCCCAGCATGCATGGCACTCTGGAGTCCTCAGGACTACAAAATAATAATAATGATAATAATAATAATAATAATAATAATAATAATAATAATAATAATAATAATAAACTAATTTGAAATAAGTGATATCTTTATTGAAAGGTAGCCATTTGGAAAACACTAAAGACATCATCACCATTTTTGCTCTTACCAGACTGAGATTCTTTCTTTTAAATTCCTGTCTCTATTTTTACTCCTTAAAAGCTAATTTAGTTCATGATATTGAGTGTTTCTTTCTTCTCTCCTTCATGTCACTCTCATTTCTCTAAGTGTTTCTCCTTTTCCAAAAGCTTGATGTCTTGTTAAGGACTCTATTTCATTAATAATAACCTTTGATGATATTAGCCAATCATTTAAAAATTTACTGTTCCTCATTATTTAAACTAACGGGATTATTTTAGAGAGAGCTAGGAAAAGTGGGTAAAATTGTTTTTAATTTTTGTTTGAGGTGGTTAGTGATTATCAAACCCAGGGCTTCATGCACATGGGGCAAACACTATACCGCCAAATTGCAGGTTCAGCCCACAAATGATATTTCAAATTTAAATAATATTCTGCCCCCTGAAAATGCTTCCTGAAACAACATTCAAGTCTCCTAAACTTAGAATTTGCCTTCCTCTTCTTCAAAGGACCTCTTTAGGTTAGAAAATTCTGAAAAGAAGACTTTGCTTTTTCACAAGTGAAGGCTGAGAAGTCTTATTTTAACAGCATCAAAAAGAAACAAAGGAAATAGAAAAGTTCACAACTTCATGGTATTTAATATAGGTAAGAATTAAAGTCTAAATAAAAATAACCTCCGAAGTCTGAGCTGTTGATGAATTAGAAAAGACTTTCATATGTACGTTGTTTTTCTAGCACTCTTTTTGTTCAGTATTTGAAGATTATTTAAGAGATGAGGGTGAGTGAAGTTCTGGTTTTAAAGTCAGAGAGGACTGAGTTCAAATTTGACCTCTGGAAAAGGAAAAGGAACTCTCAAAATTGCACATTGTTCACCTATGAAGAGGATGAAGATTGCAAATATTTTTCATGATTAAGGTAAGACATACTAACTACTTCTCAGAGAACCTGAGACTGAGGACTAGCTCAGTGCCATTATGATGCTGTGTTTACTGGCTGCCAGAACATTCCTAATAAATGCTGACTGAGTAGCGAACTCACGTTGGCTGCAACATTTGGGAGATGAGTGGTATAGCCAAATTCAATTAATTTTTTAAAAATTTAAATTCCCACTGACATAAAATATTTTATATCTTTGAGCAGTTGGTGACTTCAATTATACGAGTAAATACTTGAAACTGATTTGAAGCAATTGATGATTTCCATGGTGTGAATCCTTCCGGCACAGACAGTTTAGCTATCAATGCAATCTTGGAAAGAGATACACAGTTACACAGTTATATTGCATGATATTTCATATTTCAACATTATTTCATATTATTTCATATGCTATTATTTCTGACATACATATTCAAAAACAGTTCAATGCATACCTGTTAATGAAATATAGTAAAATAATTAGGAATTGGTGAGATTCAAGCATTTTTGGTTTATTTTGTAGTCAGTTTCTATAGTTTGTTTTAAAAATAATGGTCGTGTTGAGTAACTAAACTTGCAACATTCCTGAAATTCTAACAATCAGTTATTGTAGAACAAGGCCAGCCAGCATTAGAACACGAGCAAGTACATGAGCGATGCAATAGACTATGCCCACGAATGTCCCCATACTGATTTTCTTTTTAAATGAAACATTTTGTAAATCTTAAAGGATGTTATAGATTTATTTGTTATCGCTATTATTTACTCACCTTTCTTTGCTTACAGTATAATGTATTATGGTTTTAGGCCTACTCCAGTTAGAAAGCTAAATGAGACTACCAAGGCTAACAAATTCCCCACCTTTCCACATATCTAAACTGAAAATAACATGTTTTAGTAAGTGTAATCCAGTGGTGGTGAACCTAGTGTGCCTCAGCTGTCTGTTTGTTATCACTGAAAACTCTAAAAGGTTCGCCATCATTGAATCAGTCAAAATATGTTTCAATTTCAATAAATTGTGCTAGTAATTTCATCACATCTTTGATGAGTATTCGAGATACATATGCTATAAACAACTGTTTTTAAGTGCTTGATTTTAAATCAGCAATGAAAACTCTTACAGAATTAAGATATCACTTTATAGGAAATATTTGGGTATTTTTCCTCCTACTCTACACATTTCCCCAAGCTAGTTGATTTCTTAAAAATTAAGCAAAGCATGAGTCAAAATTGGCACCCTGGGGAATCATTGCCACCATAAGAATTTCTCTGAAAAATCAATTAAAGCCAAGTTAAGTAAATTAAATCAAGGAAATCTCTCAAAATGCAGATATATTAAATCTATGCCAACTTACTCTACATGCAAATATTTCTTCTCATTACTATGCTTTCTTTCATTTGATTCAAAAAGCTTTATTGAGTACCTACTATAGTCTAGATTATTATGCTAGATAATTTTGCATGTTACATGAGTTCTTAACTTCTCCTTGTGACTATTTTTATCTAGGCCCTTTGACACCTTGAGCATTCCATACAAGTTTGATAAAAAATTCACTTACTTTTTATTTCTGATGATTTATTTTAACAAAGAATACTTTACATTTTTTTCTGTGTTATTTTACTTACCACCTAGTCTTTGATTTTCTCATGAGTCTGTGAAACTACTGCATAAAAATGATATAAATTATGTGAGTTGTACTCATGCTTGTCTGTGTTCTGCAACATGAAAAGAGACTAATGGTTGAAATTGATCTGAAAGTTTTATTTAGAAATTAGTAACTCTAAGAAAAAATTATTTTTGTATTACGCAGATTAAAAAAATAGGTATTAATTTTCTTGTTAGAGACAATTTGTCATACTACTCAGGTCTTAAATATGGATATCTGATTTACATTTCAGAGAGAGGTAGAGTCCATTATTTTCTCTCTAAATTCAGAATCCGAATATCCAGATGAATGACAAGAGTCTTGGTGGCTGAGAAATCCAACTCAATAAGAAAATAATTATGGTGCATTGTAGATATAAAGCCAGATTATTTTTCAAGGTCATTACCACATACAACAAAAATCACTGGTTTGTCTGACTTAAATAAATACAGAAATGCTTAACTAGATATGAAAGCAAATGTGTATTATTGTAATTTCGCATAAATATTTTCCAAGTTTCAAGTGCATAATGGTAATTGCTATTAAGTGTTACATTTTTACATAGATGAAATATTCTTTTGAAATTCTCTTAACAAACAAGTACTGTGTTTGTACTCTCAATATTATATCAACAATGCTCCATAGAGCAGATCCTTTATTTGTAGGTTTTATTATGATAGAACAGAGTGGCATAGAGAGAAGGAATGTGTAAATAAATTACAGCTTCTTAAAAAAACACAGACACCTTTAGAAAATTTCCACTGGCAATGAAAATTGTTTCGAACCATATTTTTGTTTCAAAATAAAAATATCTTTCTGAGATTCACATTCCTTAAAGTGACTGGGGAGTAGGAAAGCAAAGCAAAGAAGTGAGGTAAAGTCATAAATTGTAGAAGACCTACAACATAAAGTCATTCATGATCTGTTTAGTTTCATTTAAAATGACAAAAATTGAAACAAAGTATATCTTAAACATTTTTCTAATAACTTATAGTGTAAACCCATAATTATTGTCTATTGCTAAGCAAGCAGCACGTGTTACACTGTTAGGTGTCTACTTTGTCCTATAACAATAAAAAAAAGATGACGCATTAAAAAAAATCCAATGATGAAAATAACCTATCTATGTTAAAGAGTCTTTAGTGTCAGGAATGTAATATAAATTTCATTTGTGGAAGCATGTTTAACTCAATAGTTAGTTATTTTAAATTTTAAAATGAATAGATGAACTATTACTAATTCAGTATTCTGCTAAATTTCAGAAAACACTTGTTTCCTATCATATATGGAAAAATGGGAAATCTAAATAAACATTGCTGCAGTAGCCACCAAAGTTTTCAGCAATAGGAAGATATATCATGTACAGGTGCAAATCCCCTATGATGAATGGTATCACTATGTACATCTAAAATATACCATTAAAATAAAATTTTAAAAAAAATGTTTTCAGCAATGGCAACAACCTATCAGAAAAACTAAAAAGTTCTAAATCTTTCCTATTGTCTTTTCTACAAAAATGCAATTTTATCAGCCTCTTTTGTTTTAACTTTTAACATAAAATTAATATTCATGACTACAATTTTATTTTTTATTTATTTATTTTTTTGGTGCTGGGGATCAAACTCAGGTCCTTGTGCTTACAAGGCAAGCACTTTAACCACTGAGCTAAATCCCCAGCTTGCAATTTTAAACTTCAGTGTAAAGATACAAAGAACCTCAACTCAGTATGCTAATCTCAGTGACCAAAAAAGTAATCACACCTGTTGCTGACATATTTTGTTTTTTTCCCTCTTACTGAAAAGATATGCTGGATTTGTCATGTTTGGGGCATAATCACTTACATATTAATAATGATTTACCTTCATACAGAAGCTTCGTATAACAAAAACACCCTGAAATAATGAACTGACATCATGAGCTTCTATTTAAAGGTTGTATATTCAAAGGCCATTTTATTAGTCACTATAAATGCACAAATTATTACAATGATGCAACTGGATACTTTTGATTAGAGAGTCCACCGTTAATGAAATTGTAATGTTAAAATTTGATGTTTAGAATTTGATAGGTAGAGATTATTTGTAGAATAATTTGCTTTGTGATTTCAGATCCAAAGTATAACACGATTTCATTGCATTTGATACATAGGGAGCCCCATGGATAACTGTGTTAAAAAGAAAACAATGCATTTTTATTTCAAAGCATACACAGATACTAGAAGCTTACTAAACAACAAAATATCTGAAATTATGATCTATGAAAGTTCTTTTATACTTCAGTTTTAAAATAGTATCTAAATGTGACCATCTACACGTTCTTGCGGGGTATTGTGCAACTTTGAAACATGCTACTGAGTACAATAGTGAGAGAAGAATGTAATTAGCTTTAGTGACCTAAATTTGAATCTTGCTTCTATCATTTATTAACTTTATATCCTCAGTAAAAGTGATTAGGAAGTCTCAATTTCCTGAATTGAAACAAAATAAGGATAATAAAATTTACCTAAAAGAGGGTCTGAGAAGATTAAGTAGGAAACTATATAGACTAACTAGCACAATGCCTACCATGGTTAATTCAGTGTCACTTTTTCTACTCTTATCCCCTTCAAATTAAGAAAAAAAATTCTCCATGTTTTTGAACTTTGCTTCTATCATCATGTGATTAAAAATTGAAGTAAAGTTTTACCCAAAGGTTATAATTTATAGATCATCTTGGTCTATTAGAATACTCTGGGTCTTCTCAAATTGGACACTAGTGTTATTAAAGTTAATATTGGAATACCCTACATCCTATGATGTCATTCAGAAATTATTTACAAATGGGAAATGCTAAGAAGTATATCTTTCTTGGAAAGGCAGTGAAATAAGAACTTTTAGAAAGTTTTACATACTGTGTCTGTATCAGACTGACTACCCAGGCCTTGTATGTGCCTTTCCTACTAAGCTGGTAATGCTTGATCCAATTCGTATGACCTTCGAGGGATTTTTGCTAATTCAAAGCAAAATTAGAAATGAGAGTGGTGAGAGAGATAACCAAATGGAGATGCAAATACAGGTGAGAATCAGAAAATAATCGAAAAAGCAAAAAAAGCAAAGGGTGGAAAGTAAGAGTATTAAAGAGAAATAATAACCAAGTGAAGAAAAGTAATCACTGTCAACTAATACAGTTTAAGGAAAAATAAACCTGAAGATGGCAATAATAGGTCATTGTTGAACCACATCAACGTAAGTTTTGTACAATAGTCTATGCCTACATATTCGAAATGATTGTTGATAAAAGTTTTATCATTGCATTAAAATAACTCTGAGATGTACAGGATTATTTTTAAAAATAGGCATTTTAAAATTTTGAACTGGTACCCCTATTTGGCACTGTTGAGACATTTCATATAAATTTAATAATTTATAAAACTTTGATTCTTTTATTTGATATAAAATATAGAGTTATTTTCTAAACTCGTAGGCTATTCATTGTCTTTGTTAAAAATCATTCTCTCACACTGACCTTCTCTGTGCAATTACTCAGGACATGGTTTTAGGCCTTATTCTTGTATCAATTTATAATTTCCCATGCAATCAATCCAGGTCTATAATTTAATTCATTGGCCTCTAATGAATACACATGCTTGCTTCTCTCCCAGGCTTTATCTTTACATTTGAGGTCCATAAACCACCCCAAATTCATTCTCTATACTATGGAAAGAATAATCTATTCAAAACTCCAGACTCATCAGCAACTTCTTCCTCTTTCTGTACCTATTCAGCCACATTTTAAATATTTTGATTAGTCTTTGAATGATGAGTAAAATACATATGTCATATACAAGAGATGTAGAATGCTTTATCTCTTGCCCATCCACCTACAATTCTAAGAGTGCCTGGAAGGTTGCCTATTAAGGTAGTGAGACAGACAGAAGGTGTTTCCAAATGAAGGATATCAGCTTGCATAGAGGAAAAGAAGACATAGTCCACAGAAACAAATTAAGAGTTATCTTTTTTAAAAGGTAGCAATGGAGGAATCAAGATCTCAAAATAGGAGTCAAGAGGGACAACATACCTGCAAGAGACAGAAAAGACACAATTTCCCAGTAAACACATCAAAAAAATAAATAAATAAAAGGAGTTGAATTATATATATGTACTCTTCATGATTATTTTCAATTAAACTATTACCTGTTAATAATTTACTATGCTTAATTGGTTAACTTTTCTTAACTTATTAGTAATTACTACTTTGACTGCAGTTTTGTATTTATAACATTACAACTCATTGCTAGACAAGAGGCAGGTAAATCTTTTATTGATTTTAATTGGGTATCAATTTAAAATCTCATATTTAAAAATATATTTAAACAAAAAGATTTAATCACTTTATAGTCTAAAATATCTCATTTCTTAATTTGCATTTTCAATATTGTTAAAGTTATCAAGTACAACTTGCTAGATGATACACTTATTTTTAGTTTGCTGGGAAATTACTAGGAAGAAGATTGGACAATTATTCTTAGTTGTCTAGAAGTAAAAGCAGTTTTACCCTAAAAAGATGAAGCTTGGCTACTATCGAAGAATTTCAAAAGAAGTTGTCACAGGCTTTGAGGGCATTTCCGGTTTTGGCAGATGTAAGCTCTTGGAGGTGTATAAGCACCTCTTCATATCACTTTATCACTCATAAAGACTCACTGTGCAAAGTACTCTCTGGGAGGAAGCCAAGCACTTTTGGAAGCTGAACAACTTTTTCAAACAACTGGAGTTCTATTCCTTTCACTCAAATAGTGAGTAAGTGTATGAACTAGAAGAATTTGATTCAGAAAGTATTAGATAATTTGTTCTCTGTATAATTTTTCCTGAGGCATGATGGTAAAATATGGAGATGATCTTATATGCATATTTGCACATAAAATCCTCATGATTACTATTTTTAAAGATAATAATCTTGAAAGCTGTATGTCTACTTCAAAAATTATTCAGCTTTTAAAAAACAATTTCAGAATAATTTTTTGGAATTAATTTCAAAGGAAGGCAAAATAAATCCTTCTGACATTTTAATCATAAACTTTGGTCAAACTAAAATGTGATTCTGTGTGTTCTTAGGTAACTTAATCTGCTGTTATTTTTGTATTAAATTGAAAAGCTCATTCATAGTTGTTTGCTAGAAAAAATAAATGATTTACACGTGTCAATTCTTTTAATCAGAGATAGCTGCACTGAAATAGAAATTACATCAATGATTTGAGATTTACTAGGCTCATCTGAATACATTTGTAGACATCAGGCCAGTCCCTACCCACATCACCTTAATAAAATCAATAGACAAATACGGTGTAAAATAAGCACAAACCCTGGAGAATGAACAAATCATGATCAACTTCTGGGGAGTCAATACAAATTGAATCATATTAAATGAATTTTCTTGAAACTTCTCATCTTTTAAAATGGCATTGTCAACAGGGGAAAAGGTTGGCTACTCATAAGTAAGGGGAGTTTAAATTTTAATAACATAACTCTTGGATCATCTTGCGTTCAAGAGGTCAACAGAAACCATCTTTTATGATTTGAGGGGACATTTTAGTTATCCTAGAAATCTGTAGCAAGCCCATTTGTTAGAAAAACCCCTTATGTACATGCATTTTCCCAGAAAACATAATTAAAGAATGATCGAGCTGCCATCTAAGAATCACAAACCTTTGCTGGGAGAAGAGTAAATGTGAGCTTTGAAGCTTACTAATTATTTTTAAAGTATTTTTTGATTACATGAATGTATCAGTTTATTCCAAGTCAAATAATACTCTCAAGTCAATTTAGGGAAATTTGAAAATTTTTGTTAAAAGGAAAGAAAAATGGAAGTTTTTCTAGTATAGATTTAAAATGTTTCCTAAAACTCTAATAATTAAAATGATATAACACAGATAACAAAATTGAGAGATCAATGGAATGAATTCAGTACATAAAAATTTATGATAACCGGGACATTTTCATGGTTGAAATGAAAAATTATTTAGTGGCTCTTGCTAGAGATGCTAGGCAGTTCTTTTCAAAAATGAACTTAGATTCTTATTTTGCATAAATACTTGGTGAGTTAAGGATTTACATCAAAAAGTGATTTTAGGATGCACCAGAAGAAAATAGTGAAGGTTGTACTGTGGAGGTATAAAAATGATATCCAAACCTTTATAAACTGAGAATGAAAGCACAAATTAAAGATATGATACAATGACCCTCACATTTTTTCCACTCGTGCACATCACCATAAAGGCTTCTCTTTCATCTATCCAACACCAAGAGGGAGAACGTGAGGCTGAAATGCCATCTTCGTAGAGTACAGATACGCCAAAGGACGGCAGACGTAGGGCCTTCCAGGACTCTAAGAAAAAACGAGACAGAGACGAAGCTGGGAAAAGACTTGGCAAGTGAGCTCAGCCAGGAAGTCTTCAGGGGCACCAGCAAAAACACGCTTTCTACTTTCCGCTTTCCGAAGCAGAGACACACGTGAAATGTCTGTTTCCCAGTTTTGAGCAGTAGGAGCAGCGACAGAGGTGAACTGCTGGTGGCAGGAGTCCCAGGCTCGGTTTGTCTGGAGAAGCAGAGAAAGCAGGGCTGTAGGAACAATCTCAGGGACAGAATTTGGGGCAACAGAGAAGATTTTAGACTAGCATTATGAAAAGGAAGCAGCTGGTATACTACTAAACTGGCTGTCGGGCCAAAGGAATCTCTCTGGTTCAGGAAAGCCCAGCTAACTGAACAATAGGCTTTTAAAAAAGATACTAGCCAATATAAAAATCACCATAATAATAAAAAAAAGCAATATGATTTTTCAGCAGATGTAGATGTGGTCTACTCACCAGAAATGTTACTACTCACGTGTAAAAATAAATATAAGAAATAGTTAACATTTTAAAAAATGAAATAAGTTACTCTCTCTCTCTTTTTTTAGACAGTATTTTGCTATACAGTTCAAGCTGGCCTTGAACTTACAATGATCCTCCTGCCTCAGCCTCCTGAGTGCTGAAATTACAAGCAGGCACCACCACACCCGGCCCCACTGAATTCCTCTTTGAAAGAAGACCTGCAAGTAGAAACACAAGAATTCAGGAACAAAATGGAAAGAAAATGAAAATATACAAAGCAAAATGAAGTTATGAGCTGTCAGGTCCACCAAAAAAAGAAAAAGAGGAAAATAATAAAATCATGAAGAAATGAAAACAAAGGAGAAAAGAAATCATGGAAATATCATATAAGACTAGAGAACTTAAAAAGTGACCAGAGTTCAAAACACTGAAAGGAGTTTAAGAGCCTTAGAGAAAACCTGATAGCTGCAGATGAGAAGCAAAAGGATTAATCCGTACAAATATAAACTAAAAATAATGCTAAATAAGGAAATATGATATCTAAGGCTTGAATAAGCATAACATTTCTGTATAAAATGTTTGATTACAAAAATATTTCAAAAACTCTAGTACATAAATGAATGCCCACAAACAAATTTACCTACATATAGCTCCACCAGGTATATTAATCATTGTTGATATTTGATATACCTGTTTTGATTTTTCAGTACTTAACTAAAATTACTATTCTCAGATATGCCATTTCACACTAAACAAATGTGTTAGTATATTTCCTATGTATTTATATATTATTTTTTATAGTCCAGAAGATCATGTTGAAAAATATTCATGCTCATGATAGAAAAAATTATACATAGCGAAATTATGTAGAATGGAAAATTCATCATATTCTCATTGCAAGGGTTTTATAAGTGCACGTATCTTTCCAGAGTCTTTTCCATGTTTTTACAAAAATGGAAACACACTAGAAACAAAGTTTGGGACATTTTTTATTAATAAAACATTTATATAGAGATCCTTCCCCATTGGCAGTATAGATCTACCCTATTCTTTTTTGTGGGTATATAGTATCCCATTGAAATGTTGTACTATAATTCACCTAAATGTAGTCTGTTTTACATCTTTAGTTTTATCAGCAATGTTGTGTGCAGCAATGAATGTTCCTGAAAAGAAATGTGAACTATGTATTTGTGTATCTACAAAAAAAAAAAAAAATTAGAAGTGTATTCCTGAGGCAAAAAGAAAACTGCATTTAATTTTTTTTACAACTGTTCCTATATAGGTCTCCAAGTTTTACCATTTTCCATACTCAGATAGAGAATAAAACCATGTATATTCTTTCAACTGCACATCGTTTACCACTTTTTAAAAGCATATATACTGTATGTCTTCATCACTATATTAGGTGGCAGAGTGATACTTCCTTGTTTTAAGTGAACTTTTTAAATACAACTAAGTTGAATATTTTTACCATCCACTTGCAACTCTTTGAAAATTGCCTATTGATGAATTTACTTCATTTTGTTTTTAAGTGCTTATTGTTTCTTAAGAGAGTTCTTTACATATGTATATCAAATAAAACAATATTTGTACTACATGTCACAGTCTTCAGATTTCCTTTTTTCTTAATGTTCTTCATTTCTACTTCTAGAGGCAAATTTTAAATATTTTTAATGTAGTGAAAATTATTTTGCAGCTTAATTAGAAAATATCTCCTGATTTTGATATTGCACAATTTTCTCCGTATTTAAACGTCTTTTGTTAAAACTAATATATAGTGTCACATCATATCAATAAGTTAACACTTGGTTATCTTATCCTTTATCACTAGCTATTTAGTTTGTTTCTTTTTATTTTTTTCTAATTGTATTCTGTGTGGTGAGGAACATACATATAGTTTACATATTCTTTTTACTCAAGTCTAGTTCCTTGTAGCAGATTACGTGTATTTGTGGGGTCAAAGGTCATCCTTATTTTTGACGTTTTACATTGGGAACCGCATCAAATGACCCTCTGAGAATGATTTACACGCCTGGAAACAGTGTAAGAGATGTCAGTTCTTGGCACCATGACTAAGGCCAAATATCGTTAGTTTTAAATACATTTCCAACTATAAAAGTTTATACTCACACTTACCTCCGGACCTATACAGTTACATTGTTTACTCCCGTGCTATGTATCTCTTTCAGTACTTTCTCCAAACTTACTTTGCTTCGTTTCTCAGACAGAGGACTTTCTGTAAGAAGAAAGGGACACTCTGGGCAAAGAATAGACGAAATGCGGAAAAGGGAAATTCAAGTTGCCACTTCGCCAGGGAAGACCACTCTTTTCTAGCACTATATGTAAATATTTCTTTCCTCCAAACTAACAGCTCCATTTTATCTATTGAGATAAAACATCATTTCAATGACACTTAAACTTGTATTGTTTTCTGTTCTTCCTAGTATAGGGAAAAGAGGGAGTTTACAAAAGGCTCAGACCTCATATCGCTTTTTTGTCTTTCTTTAATGACTGAGTGGTGACGAGCGGAGGGAAAGTTGGTCTTTCTCGGTGGAATCCCTTCTTCCCTCATAGTACATGGCAAAGCCCCAGGCAGAAGGGCTGGAGACTCGGGTGTCCTTCAAAGCCCGCAGTCGGAAAACCACTCCTGCAAGATCAGGCCCTTGCTAATTACTATACTAACATCTATTAACTTTTTCATTCATCGCCAATTTTCATTCATTTCTTAAGGCTAATACTAATTGCAACTTTAAAAAAAAATGATAATGCTAAATAGGGCAAGCAATCTGGGAACCCAAATGGTCTATTCCCCTTCTGATACAGATTCTCTCATTAGACACAGTTACAGAAGAAGGAGAAACATTTCTCCAAAGAGCTGACACTGAGAATTATTTTTTTAATTGTATTTGTTCTAGGGGATTGAGTATACTATTTTTTTTTTTGTTTTTACTTATAAAGTGAGAGTTTTGGAATAATTGACAGTCTCAATGGAGTATTTAAAAGGAAGAAAAACATGAAGAAGAAATAATAAGGGAAGTAAAGTAATCTGGAATAATCCAAAGAGAGTTTTAATCAACGTGATCTTTGTTAATGTGCTTTGGATGCAAACAGCCAAAATTCCAGAAATATTTTGCTAGTTAAAAGACAACAATAAAAAAAACCTGATTCATTAAAATGACTTATGTGCCTGGCCCATTATTTACAGTCTAAATACAATTATCATATCAAAATATTAGCTAAAATAAAAAGTGTGCTAGTTGAATGAAGAGAAAGATGGATTTCTTTAATTTATTGGACAAGAATTTGCTACGTGTGTGACCATGTTAATTATTAAAAAAAAATGTATTTTTTCCTTCTCGATCTGCATACTTTTTAGCATAAGGCCTAAATTCATTTAATTCAACAACTGCCAGATGAAGAAAACATGGTAGGACACTGAAGACTAGAAAAATCAGGTTGATCTAATGTAGAATTCATATTATTGTTAAGTACAAGTAAAATTTCAAATTTTAAAAATCATTATGCATATATCCCATATTTTTTGACTACATGACTACAGTAGAATGTAACAGTAAGAATTCAGTCACAAATGAAATGTCTCCACCTGGGATGATAATGGACTGGTAGCATGGCCTTGAAACTGTGCAATTTATTGAATCCTGACCATTGAGAAGCAGATACATTGTGATAGTACTAAAACATGTGTATACTGTATAGCTACTAGTATCTAACCTAAGACTTTGTAGAAGAGAGACATTCAGCAGCAGGATATTGTAATTAGGGAAAATATAGTACAACCTACGCAAGGTGTCTCTGACACTGTATTTATTATAACTTCACTTGAATATAAAATTATCTAAAAATTAAAGACTGTGAAAAGAAAACAAGATTCTGAATTCCAAAAATGAATTTTTTCTGTATGTTAAGGGATATTATCAGGAAAAAATTATAAAATGGTTGATTTGGATATAATAACAGTGATAATTAAGAGCAGTTAAAACTGATTATGAAACAGAATATTTGTATGGATTTTAAAATTTACTTGGAAAAGAAAAGAAATCAGAATAGCAAAAATAGCTCTGAAAAACAGTAAGCTGTAAAAAATTGGTTTACCCAATTTCAAGATATTGAAAGTCTGATATTAGTACAGAAACAGATACACTGGTTAAAGGTGTATATATATGTATATATATATATATATGTACATATATACACACACATACATACATATATATATGCGTGTATATATGTACATATATATGTGTGTGTGTGTATATATATATATATATATGACAGCAAAAATAACTGATTTGGGACAACAATGAAAAAGCAGTTAGGTAGAGGACATATAGATTTTTTTCAGTATTCTTACTGAAGCAATGGGGTTGCTATTGGCAAAGCTATGAAAGTTAAATCTCACACACTTTGTTAAAAATTAGCTCAAAATATATCACAGACTTAGTTAAAATAAAACAATAAAATTTTAGAATATAGGAGTAAATATTCAAGATCTACATTTAAGTAATAAGTTCTTAGACTTCATATGAAAATCATGATTCATAGAATGAAAAATTGATAAACTGGACATCATCAAAATTTAAAACTTCTGCTCTCCAGCAACTTGTTAAACTAAAAAGAAAAGATACATCGTTAGAGAAAATATTTGCAAATTACATATGGAATTAAAGATTTTTATGTAGAATACACAAAGAACTTTCAAAAAAATAAGCATTCAGTTTAAAAAATGGGCAAACAGCCTGACCCTTCACTTAGGATGTATTGACTATAAAAAAGAAAAAAAAAAGAGAAACAATGAAAGAGTGTTCACCTCATACACATCAGGGAAATGTGAGTTAAAACACAGTGGTATATTACTAGGCATGTATAAAAATGGCTGAAATTTAAAAACTGAATAATGACCACACCGAAGACTGGTGAAGGTGCAGGAAAACAGGACTTCCAGACAGGTTGTAAAATGGTTTAGCCTCTTTGTAAAAGTTTGGCATTTTGTTTTTAAAAAAAAAACCCAGATCCCCAAAACAAGTACATAAGCAATTATAGCATAACCCTCAGTAATTAAAATTCTAGGCATTTATTCTAATGAAGAAAAAAACCCATATTTACACAAATACTTGTTATATGTTGATAGTTTATACTGGATATAACACACATGCCTTTCAACAGATAAGTTGTGGAACAAACTGAAATAAATTCACACTGGAATATTATTCAGCGATACAAAGGAAAAACCATTTACAAACACAGTTACCTAGATGAATGTCAAGAGAATTATGATGAATAGAAGAAGTCAACTTCAAAAGATTATTTGATCACATCACAAGATTCATTTAGGTGACATTACTGAAATGACAAACACAGAAATGGACAACATGTTATGGTTAGTGGAATTTAAGGAAATAGTGGAGTATGAGGAAGACTGCGACTAATGGACCAAAATAGGGAGACTATGCTTGATGAAAATATTTTTGTCTTGACTATCAACGTTGACATCCTTATTGCCAGATTTCTTATAATTTTGAAATACATGATCATTGAGGCAAAATAAGTAAAAAGTACAAGAACTCTGTTATTTTTATAACATATAAAAATCTACAATAAACTTAATCTACTCAAATTAACTAATGTACTTTAGTACATAACTCAAAATGTAAAAATTAATTTAAAAAATATTTTATATTTCAATAAAGTAGATGGAGGAGATACAAAACAAACAGTATAATGATGAAACTAATGGTACATTAATAATCATTTCATTTAATATGTAATATTACATTTTAAAGGAAATATCATAAAAATGGATGTGGTAAAAACAAAATTAATTTGTATATTGTTTAACATAAACATCTTAAAATTGAAAAATATGTTCAAAACAAACAGAATGGTACAAAAGTTATACTATGAAATATTAACTAGAAGAATGTTTAAATCCTTATATCAGAAAAAAAATTCAGAACAAGAGGGATTCTAATGAAAGACAGACATTTTGTATAATAAAAGGATTAATCTACTGAAAATTCATAATAATTCTAAAGAAGTATGCACCTATTAACATAGTCTCAAAATTTTAAATAAAATCTGATGGCTTTAATGGAGAAACTGATAAATCCTTATTGTTCCAGATTTTAACATATCACTCTCATTCTATGATAGAATTGTTAGTAAAAACAAAAGAGCAAATTATATGCATGGGTGATTTTTTTTTTTCTTTAAAACAACCCTCATACACACAAAATCACACAATACACCAAGAGGGCATGGAACTAGAGGGCAGTCAGAGAGCATTAGCAATTGCTCTGCATTCTCTAAGTTGTTGCAATATTCTATTAAACATGTGTTCATTTTATCAAAAAGACTAAATATGATTTTCCCTTTCTTCCTGTTTAATTCTCTCAAAATTTCAATATTTGTACGATCGACAATACGAGAGGCAGTCATGAAAATACTCACATTTTCTTTCCCACTGCTACTCACATTCTACTAATGTTTGTTTGCATCACATCTTTGTCCAATTTGACACTATGCCAATCGAGCCAGGACCATGTCTAATTCTATAATTGGAGGGCTGTGCCCACCACTATTGCTGCCTAGCACATGTTGTGATACAATCGGAGTAATAAGATGGGTTGGGTTTCCACATCTGTTAAACAGATACAAAGGGATGTTGGCGATATGTGTTTTTAATACATTTTAGCTTTGATATACTATTGGCTTAATAATGTAACAGTGGACATACAAAGGAAATTACTTTTCTAAACTATTATGTGCACAAATCCAGGAAGAAGTGGCATTTGCAGAATCTAGCTTTAATGTACTGAAGTAGAAAAAAGACTGATGTAGAGAAATTATGCAAGAGGTAACTCCTGTGTAGACATAGAGCCAAAGCAGAGATGGCTGTTAGGACCACTACGCTGAAGCTCTTTTTTTCTTTCTGTTGCGCTCTAGGCACCGTGAATATGATCTGTAAAATAACAGGTACCGATTGGTGGTTCGATCGTGCTTCTGAAAAAGATATGCCGAAGCCCTGTCCTTTGGAAACTGTATGACCTTATTTGAATATAAATGCTTTGCAGATGTCATCAGGTTAAGACAAAATTTATTAGAATAAGTCCTAATCCAACACGATGATGCCTTTCAAAGACTGGTGGCAGAAATGTCATGTATCAACAGAGACAGTAATCAGAGTGATGCGATTTGAAGTCAGCAAATGTTAAGGAATTGATGGCCGCCACCAGAAGCCGGGAAGAAGCCAGAAAAAATTCTCCAGAATCTCAGAGGAAATGTGGCTCCACAGAGCACTTGATTTCAGTCTCCTAGCACACCAGCTATGAGAGAATACATTTTTGTGGTTTTAAGCCCGGTCTGTTTTATGGTACTTTGTTAGGGCAGCCTAAGGAAACTAATACAAGTTCCAATAAATAGTTGTTTAAGAAAAACAGGGTAAAATTAAAATTTATTGGAATAACATTATTAATAGATATAAAGTTCAGTGATGGCGAACCTTTTAGTGCTTTCCATGATAACAAACAGCAGGCTCAGCATGCATGCCATAGTTCACCACCGCTGGGACTATATCTACTTTGCAGAAAATGAAAAGAGCTACAAAAATTAGACTATCTTGTTTCACTTGTGTTTTGGATAATTTTCATTTTCTTATGTAACTAACCTCAAATTATTGGTATATGACATCATAGATGAAATAACTGCATGGATACACACTTTGAGAAAGACATAATGCTTTCAACAATACAATCAAGCATTTTTGTGTGTCCACTTAAAGACAGTATCATTCAAACTCTCCATCCTTGGTTTGCTGGGCACTGTGCAATCTTTTCACATGAGGCATCTTATTTAAATCTCAATTCTTTCTTTTACACAGTTCTTGACATTCAAGTATGAAGTCTTTTCCCCAAAAATGTTACGAGTCTGCTCATGAATCCTAAATTGGCAAGAAATAGTTCTCCAGAGTCTACGGAGGAAAATATGGCTCTACAGAATCCTAAATTAGGTGAATCCAGCTGTAATCCAAGCCCTTTGTTGTATATAGTTTATCTGATTCGTTGATTCAAATATTAATTTATATTTTATGAAATAGATATTGCTTGGGCCTAATGATATATACATGAACTTTTCTTTAAAACTTACATAAATATTTTTACATGTCACTGAAAACCTTTTTTGAAAGAACCTAGGTTTTTTAAAATAGTAAAGAAATTGCCAATCACCTCTTCAGTGAAAGATTGTTTTTGTGGCAATGTGTTGATCCAAAGATGAAAAAAATGCAGAGTCCAACCGCAGCAGGAATTTAATAGAATCAAGAACCTATAAATACAAATTAATGACAGTGTAATGGAGATAGTGAATCAGAACCTAAAGAACTGCTATAGCAATTCTGGGGAGTAGTAAAAATGTGTCTGTAGTAATAAATGTTATATTCCAGGCACTGAGCTAATCGCCTTCAGTCACTCCAGGCTTCTGTGGCAGGTGAGGCTATGAGAGAACTGAAGAAACTTGCTCAAGGTAACACCTGTAAGAAAAATAGAGCTATGATTTGAACCCAGGTCTTCCTGAATTTAGCATTCATGTTTGATCAACTTCTTTATTGTTCCTTCCTACATAAAGGCTTATTTGATTTCTCTGGTTTTAGGATTTGATATCATGAACACCAATAGTTTTATAGATGGATATATGTTTAGATGCATACTACTAGCTGGTCCTTCCCTATATCATCTTGTCATTCTGAATCACTAGAATCAGAATGATTCTAAGTGTAAATACAACAAATGCAAAGGACTTGTCTAATTTAGAAAAATTCCTTTTTACCAATAGATCTTAACATACCTGGAAAAATTTGTATTCTTCATAAGAGGCAATAACTATGGAACTTCCCCACTAATTTACTCTTGTGTTATTATTGTCCTTCAAATTTCCTTAAGAAGACCTGACTCCAACATATATTTATACCCCAAGATCCTTATTGAATGAATATTCTTTAGGCTCACATTTCTTTCTGTCTTCTTGAATAAGGAAAAAGAAATTTGAAGAAGAACCCTATTTTCATCACAAAACAAGTATATCTGTTACAACTGGGTGTAACTGTATACCCTTCAGGCATTTTCAAAACTCTTAAATATCTGAAAACTGGAAAACTAATAGAAGTCTTAAGTAAAATGAATACATGCTGTACGAATGTACACTAAAATAGATGGGGTAAAGTATTATATTTCTAGTCCCCCAGATTATGTATGAAAACAAATTGAGAATTAACCAGAGATAATTTGTAATGTAATGCTATAAAACGGTGGATTCCTCCAAAACACAGAAGTAAATCTTAATTATTTCTTTAACCAAAAATTGATTTACTTTTAAATTTGTTGAAATTTACTTGTCTACTATGTTGCCCACTTTGAGAAAACTAGTTGAATAACTATGGTGAAGTATTCTGATATATGATTATCACCCAAAACATCAGGCAATACCATAAAACATAAGGTTTCTATTTAAAACAAAACTGTTTTCAAAACTTGAGGTCATCACTTTTGAAGTCATCTATTGCTGAAGATTAATACAGGATTCATAAACACTGAGTCTTTAAATCTCCTCATATTTCTCAGCTCCTCAAACAGTTTTCTTTTTTAATTTCAGATAGAGATAACTGAAATTCTTTATACATATATATTACATTACTGATTGGCATTTCTGTGATAGTGAAAATACATTTTTGGAATGAAATAATATTAACAGATTCAAATGAAACCTCCCAAGTCCTAATATAATGAAGGCTAAAAAGATTACTTATTTAAAAAATAAGTTAGACTTTACCCTCTTCGGAGGAAATAGATTTAAATGTAGGTGTATGAAACTATTGCACTGCCCTTTTAAAAACTCTCTTAGTCTTTCATTGGTTTAAAATATGACTAAGAAGGCCAAATCATTAGATTTTTTTCAACAATTTCACCACTAAAATACATACGTATGAAAAGGAAGAATGCCTAGCGAGTCTTGAGAAACGCACCCATCGAAGGATGAAAGACGGGTTGTGCTTGGTAGTTGAGGTTTCTGGGTTAATATCTGGCACTGTTGCAAGATGGAGGGCAGGTAGCAAACAAATACAGGTGCCTTAGTGTGAGAGCTGGTAAGGGGAAAAAATAGACCTGATGAGTGCAGAGCAGAATGAGGAAAGAGAACTTGAGGATCACAAGTTCTCTCTATTTGCATAACTTCTGTCAGAGATCTCATTTTATTTCCTTCATACTTACAGTCAACAAAAAGCCACTTAACTGAGTTTGGCATACATTCCTACCAAGTTCCTTTCTATCATCTGTAAGAGAAATATATTCAAACCTTTCTTTCATAATTGTTTTACCATTTTTAAATATTTTGTCTAGTTGCGATGCCACATAATAGTAGAAGTCTTTTCAAACAGCCTACCACAAATAGTTTTAGGGGCAGCCAATATCCTGCTCCTTACCATATAAAATCTCTAGCTTAATGTCTAGCTTTGGTATGTAACGAGTGAGATTTTGCCAGCAGACTGTGGAAACTCATACCAAAGCCTGATGCCAGGCTTTTTTTCAAATAGAATTGAGAGAAAACAACTATAAACCAAGCTGTTCTTTCTGAGTTCTCACTCAAGACACCCTTGTGTGGAGAGAAAACAAGGATGCTTATGTCTAAGGAAGGTTATAATAGTAACTGTATCAGAAGTAGGCTAATAGAAATTGTCGGATGGATTCTTTGTGGCAGAAAAAGTACTAAAATATTACTTTAAAATTTGTAAAAGGAAACAAACGACTCCAAATCAAAACAAATGAACACTCTGGCAGAAATAAATATAATAAATTTAAATCTTCTTACTTTAAAATCTAAATTGCACTTGTTCATGAGAACTAGTCAAATAAATATGCCATGTTTCTGCACAGAAATATAAATAGGTCAGAGTGATTTGGAGGCTCTTCAAAGCAGAAAATGCAAACTAATTCTTTTTTTTTTTCCTATCTCCTCAAAACTCACGGTTCTTACCAGGCTTAAAGCAAATTGAACTCAAGTAATAGCTCCATGAGAGCTCTTTTCTAGGAGGTAGTTCCCGCAGTCTCCCTGGGTCCAGCTGCTGATGACTCAGACAGGAAGTGGTAGAGATTAGGTTGTATTGGGGAAAAAAATCAGAACAGTGCAGAAATAAAGCAAATCAACCAACCATTACCTTTTGTGCTAGACAGAACAATGGCTTAACTACTGTGGTTCAGAATGATCCATCTTATTCCACCCATTTATGCTATTCCTGTTGGAAGGACCACCAGGAAACCTGTGAACCGCTATGGAACACACACCGGAATCCATGGCACATCTCAATTAATATTCCCTCCTGACTTGACTAGAACAATAGAGAACATCAAGCAGTTTAATCTCCGGCAATAATTCCTTTTGTTAGGTTGGGAGGCTTTCCCTTTGAATTAGGTTTTAAGATTGGATTTTCAAAATTAATTAGTTATTCTATGTATGTAAAGCAGACAGCCCAGATTTTACAAACACAGGCCTATGTCTAGGTAGGATGTAATGAAATCTGTATGCCAGTTGGGGCTTTGCTGCTATTGGTAATTTTTACACTCTCTGAAATAAAATCAGTCTTTTATTAGCAAACAATTGTAACTAAACTGCACAGTTGTTAAAACTCTTCTTTCAGTTTTCCCCAAGGGGTTGAAAATGTAAATGGTCCTTTATATCACCCAGAGGAATTAAACATGATCAGAAAACTTTTAAAGGCCTCTTTTGCAGATTCTGATCTTAGTTACTGATGAAATATTTCAGGAGTTTAAGAAACTACACACTTTCAAATGCTTGCATGCATGTTATATATATATATGTATGTGTGTATATATATGCTTGTGTGTGTATATATATATATTCAAGCATTTTGACAAATCTGTCTACAGAGGAACACATTTTTTGAGGAGGTATTATTGTTTCAACTTTTATGTTTGGCTATAATGATCTATGAACATTTTCTAGCTCAAAAAATAACTTAGCTTCTTATGACTGGTTAATAGCAAACAAATGTAAGATTCAAATCATTAGTCTATTCAGAACGTGAACAAATTATTTATAATTTTGATAATATTTACAATACAAATTTTAAAATTACAGTTTTCTTTTTAATCAGCTCCAGAAAAGGGTATGCATGATAAAGTATTTTCAAATTATATAAATACTAAAAATATTTGTTCTAGATTTTGATGGGTGTTTCATGTTCCAAAATTCGCTGTAGTGATGGCTGCACAGTTATTGGTCATATACTTTGGAACTATTGAACTGTATACTTTAAATGGATGAATTGCATAATATGGAGATTATATTTCAATATAGTTTTTTAAAAATAAAAAAGTAATGACAATTTCCTAATAACATCAGATGACTGGATTGTTCAAAATAAACCTTGTAGGGTATTTCCTAAGAGTTGGCCTAAAAAATATATTTTCTTGTTTTATAGTACTAGACTAGGAAACGATACATTTAATTGAGAATTTATTTTATTTATTTATTTATTTATTTATTTATTTATTTATTTATTTGTGGTGCCGGGGATCAAACTCAGGGCCTTGTAATTGAGAATTTATATACTATAAATGTTCTAAATGCATACAATCATATATAGGTAAAATATTTATTATTCATGGTTTATTGTCATGTATATAAAATATCTGTGTTTTGTTGCCAGAAATAGCCTTAAGTGTATTTTATTTTGCTAATTCTAAAAAATGTTTTATGCTAAAAATTTAACTTAAAATCCATGATATGTTAATATTAAAAAAAACCTTAATTTTGGTTTTTAAAGTGACTTTTATTTGTAAATAAATCTGTTTAAATGGTATTCAAATGGGTCCTCGTTATTTATAATTTGTTCATCAATCTTTCTAAGACTATATCTCAGTACATTGTAAAATCAGAAAAAAAAAAAAACAGTCTGTTGGGATCAGCTCATGAACACACAGGCCACAAAGCCAGGTGAAATTGAAGACTGCAGATCCTGGAACAAAGTCATTCATTTATAAAGAGAAGAATTTCTTTTCTACTCAATTTATTTCTCTTTCCTTCATTGGTTTTTTTGGGGTTGGGGATTTTTTTTTCTCCTTTTCATTCTTTTTTCTTTTCTTTTTTCTCCTTTCAAATCCTCTTTCCTAAATTTTTCTTTTTTCCTTTTATTTTGCTATTTTTTCTTTTTCTCTTCTTTTTCTTGTTTGGTCATTTTAATCTAATACTCTAAATATTTATTTGCTTTTGCTCCTTGATAGGATCCTTTATTTCACATTTCTCTCCTCTTATTCACCTCCTATTGATTAATTTTTAAAATTCTGTTGTCCTTTCTCTGGTTTTCTACTCTCTTTATCATCATTCATTTAACCAATGAGCTTTATTAATCTTTAAATAATTAGTTAACTCTATTCTATTACTATTGAATATTGTTCTATTATTAGTGGAGGTATAGTTGCTACATTTGGTAGGTATTTACTGTATCTCAACATTTGATTTGTCTTAGTGTTTTTACTGATCTATTTTCTCTGGTTAAGGGAGGTATATTACTTACACTTAGGGTATGTAAATATCTAGTTTGTCTTTGACATAATTACCATTACTGATTTTATTTTTACCAAAGTGGCATTAGCAAGGTTGCTATTAATTGGTTTCTCTGAATGCCAATATCTACATTGCCTTTGGATCATTAACAATATTTTATTCCAGTCTGGGAGAACCAGTTACTGAGTCAAATACACTGGAGCCTCCACTCCCCACAAAATGGAAGTGGTTGGATCTATGGGCAGAAGCAAAGGCCTGTAGTTGGTGATGCCCAGAGTGCATCACTGAAAAGGAGACACTAACTAAAGAAGTCTCCGTACTAGCAACAAAGTCTTCCACAACCTGCAATCTCAACATAAACAAACAAAACAAAAATAATACAAACATGAGAAAACAAGGGAACAAAATGCCTCCAAAATGTCCCAACTCTTCCAAAGCTGACCATAGGTCATAAAAAAAAACAAAAAACAAAACAAAACAAAAAAAAACTCTCAACCAAATTTTTTGAGATGATAACAAAAGAGATTTTAAAAAAAGGAAAATAAGGTACTCAGTGAGCTCAAGGAAAATATAAGTAAATAGATAATGAATTTAAAAGCAAAACAATAAGTGACATTATGGAAGTCACTAAAAGAAAACTAGCTGAGCTAAACAAAACAATAGGAAACATGAATGACCAGTTTGGCAAGCATTAGAGTCCACAAATAGGTATCAAAATGAAATTCGGGAAATTAAAAATTCTGCTAAATGTTTGGGCAGCAGAAATGACCAATGTGAAAATAGAGTGTTAGAACCAGAGGACAGTGCTGCTGTTGGAAAGAAATCATGCAGAGATACCTTAAAAAGAGAGAATGTGAAAAATGAATCTAACAGCTGGTGTATGAAAAAAAGGAGACTAATCTGAGATTAACTGTAGCTAGTGAAAAATCAGAAGATAGCACAAATGGCATAGAAATATTTTTACAGAAATTATAGCAGAACTTTCCAAATATGGGGAAAGATTTTAGCACACAGATATGTGAGGCACAGAGAAAACCAAAAGACATTGATCGGAAAAGAATTTTCAATAAAATATGGATACAATCCCAGAAGACCACCTCAAGAACAGAATAAGACCTGTTAGAGAAAATCGAGGAATCACTTTAAAGGAAAAACCATTAAAATTACAGCAAACTTCTCAATAGATGCAGAAAAAGTCTTTGGCAAATTTCAAAATCTATTCATGATAAAAAACCCTAAAGAAAATAGTTTTAGAAGTACTTTATCTTAATCTGATAAAAGTGCTTCCTGAAAAACCTGCTGCCAACAGCACATTAAATGGGGAAAAACTGAAAGCTTTCCCTCTAAAATCAGCAGTAAGAAAAGATACACTATCATCCCTCCTGTTCAATATAATGATCAAAACATTAGCCAAAGGAATCAGGTGAGAGAAAAATACAGGTGATGTTTACAGGAAAAAAAATGTATCAAATTATCATTAATTGCAAATGACATGATCCATTACATAGAAGACCCCAAAGTTCCACCAAATGACTCTTAGAATTAATAACCGAATACTGTAATGTATCAGGATATAAAATCAACAGACAAAAATCAACACTATTCCTCTATATCAATAATGAAAGGCACTGAGGAAGAAATTAGGAACACAATACCATTTACAATAGTATTAAGAATAATTAAATACATGGGAATTAGCCTAACCAGGGAAGTAAAAGGCCATTCTGACAAAAACTACTGTACTCTGACAAAATAGATTAAAGAGGACATCAGAAAACGGAAAATTTTCCAATCTTGCTAGTTAGGCAGAACCAATACAGTCAAAATGGCTATACTTCCAAAACTGATGTACAAATTTAATGCAATCCCAATCAAAGTACCAGCATCATTCCTCACAGCACAGAAAACAATTCTAAAATTCATATGAAACCACAAGAGACCCAGAATAGCAAAAGCGATATTGGGAAACGTGGGCAAAGCAGAAGCCATCGCAATCCTATATTTCTTGTTATATTACAAAGCAACACTGGTAAAAACAGCATAGTACAGGCACAAAAACAGGCAGGTGGCTCAATGGAACAGAACAGAAAAGACAGAAACAACCACCAGCACATTCAGCTTTCTGAACTTTAACAAAGTGGACAGAATATACTAAAATAACTAAAATCACAATGGAGCAAAGATCTAAATGTTAAAACAGAAATACATCTTTCTGGAATATAAAATAGGTAAGACTCTTGAAGACAAGGATTTTTTTTTTTCTTTTCTCTTTTCAATTTGTGAATTTATTTTATTTACTTTTAAAATTTTACTTTAATGGTACATTTTCGATGTACATATTGATAACATTCATCATTGGGGATTTGTACCTGTACATGATATACCTTGTTGCTTCTTTTTTTCCTGTTCCCCTCCCCTCACCCACTCCTCCCTCCCTATTTACAAAAGCTTTGTTTCCATTTTTTCCTTTCATCTCTTATTTCTCTTGTCCCTCTGTTCCTTTCCCCTCCCTTGTTCCCTTTCCCGTTTGGACATTTCCTTCCCTTTCCCAATATAATACATTTTAGTCTTTATTTACACTTCAGTTTCTCACACCTGAGAAACTACGTGGTATTTAAACATGTGTGCCCGATTTATTTCACTTAGGAGTATGGTCTCAAGATGTATCCATTTACCTAGGAATATCTCAAGCTTATCATTCTTTATGGCAGAGTAGTACTCCATTGTATAAAAATACCACATTTTCTTAATCCATTCTGCTGTTGATGGGCATTTGAGCTGCTTCCACGATTTAGCTATTACAAACTGTGCTGCTATAAACATGGGTGTGCATATATCCCTGCAGTATAATGATTTTAATTCTTTTGGGAAGATACCAAGAAGTGGAATAGCTGGGTCAAATGGAATCTCTAGTCCTAGTTCCCTGAGGAGTCTCCACACTGATTTCCATAGTGGTTGTACCAGTCTACATTCCCACCAACAGTGGAGAAGTGTTCCTTTTTCTCCAGAGCCCCTCCAGCATTTGTTATTGGCTGATTTATTGATAATAGCCATTCTTTGTGGAGTGAGGTGGAATCTCAGGGTTGTTTTGATTTGCATCTCTCGAATGACCAGTGATGTTGAACATTTTTTCATATGTCTGTCTGCTGTTTCTACTTCTTCATCTGAGAAGTGTCTATTCATTTCTGCAGGCAAGGACTTTTTGAATAGAACTCCAGTTGCACAAGGACTGACATTAAGAAGCACCAAATGGAATCATGTCAAATTAAAAACTTTTGGCAGGGCAAAGAAAACAAACAACAGAATGAAGACACAGAATGGGAGAGAAATATTTTGCCAGCTGTTAACTTTGACAAAAGATTAATATCTATAATATACAAAGAATATAAGAAAATTAGAGTCCCCCAAATAAAAGACCCAATCAAAAAATGGACAATTGAAATTCATAAGCACTTTTCAGAAGATTAAGTAGAAATGGGCAATAAATATATGAAAGATTGTTCGTCATCTCTGGTCATTAGAAAAATGCAAATTGAAACAACACTGAGATTTAACAGTACTCCAGAAGAATGGCTATCATCAAGAAATCAAATAACAAATGTTGGTGAGGGATCAGGGCAAAAGGAACTCTTTTACACTGTCAGTGGGAATGTAAATTAGTATAACCATTGTGGAAATCAGTATTGAGAGTCCAAAGTAATCTAAAACTAAAAATTCCATTTGACCCAACTATTCCCCATCTACATATCTTTCTGACAGAGTTAAAGACGTAGTATCACAGTGATACATGTATACCAATGTTTATAGTAGCACAACTCATAGTGACTAAATCTTGGAAGTGGTTTATATGTCCATAAATACATAAATTAAGAAAGAAAATGTGGTACTTGTAGATAATGGAGTATTACTCTGCCATAAAGAAGAATATATTTGATTCAATTGTAGGAAAGCTGATGCACCTTGAAACTAATTTTAAGTGAAATAAGTCGTCAAACAAGTTTAAATAGCACATGGTTTCTTTTACATGAGAAATTCAAAATATAAATAAGGGCAAAATAAAAGTTTGATGATAGAAAACACAGAGATAGATAGATTCTTTGCAAATAGGAAGGAGACCAAAAGGGAAGATGTGGTGGGGAGGGAAAGTAGGGAAAAGGAGTGAAAAAGGAGTTTGTAGTACATAACGAGTAGGTACAAGTAAAAGTACTACAAACATATAATAATAAAAAAAATTGAGAAAAAAGAAAAGTCTAGTTAAAGTTGGTACCATTCTACGAGTGGATTTTAGGAGAAACTAGCCTACCAGTGAAGAAATGATTCCTGTTCAAAGGGCAAAGAAATCATCTCTGTTCATGCCAGAGAACGTGATATTAATGAACAAGATTTCTGAGAATCAGAGTTCAAACTCCTGCCACAGCCCAAGCTGTGACAGTGTCCATCAAATTTTCTGTTTATGTTTCTGTTTATTAAGTCCAGGTCAGTAATTCTTACATAGATTTTAATATGGTTTGATGGAACATTCAGTGGGGGAAAGGAGTTCATTAGAAGTTCTCAGATTTGAGACTTTGGTAAGGTGAAAAATATGCTCCAAATTTATACTACAACACAACACATATTATTCACGTAGCAAAGTATTTGTGTTTGAAATAATTTCAAATTTATACCTTTCAAGTGTATTCATTGACTATAAATACATGTCAGTGTGTGGTCAGGGGTTCAATATCCCACTTAAAAAGAAGAAAAAAAAGTAAAAGTCCTTGTCAACTACGCTTATATATAAGGCGTGTGGTTTTTCACACACATCTGGGGATCATGTTTCACTTAAGCATGTTTCACAAACTTTGATATATTGAATGCACAAAAGACCAACCATTAATTTGGTTTAGTCAAATGCTTACAAAAGTGGACATTTTTAGCCTTAATATTTATACATTAACCTGCACTCATAGAGCCAGTCCTTTGTATCTGTAGCTTCCAAATCTACAAACTCAACAAAAGGCAGATTGAAAATATTCAGAAAACATTTTCTATATGAAACATGTACAGAATTTTTGTCACCCTTATTTAAAAAGTACAGTTTAATAGGTATTTACATTACACAATGTTGTATTACGTATTATAAATAACCTATAGATAATTTAAAGTATACAAGAGGATGTGTATAGGTTTTATTTAAATATGGAAACATTTTATATAAGGGACTTGAGCATCTACACAACTAGTGTACAGGGAAGGTCTTAGAACCAATCTCACAAATAGCAACGGTTATTGGCATGCACATATATTCATTTTATGAATGTCTATAGTAAAATTGAAAACTTGTAATGAAATGAGTCTAAAATAAAAAAAAATAAAATATCTATGTTATCTTATTTATTAATGTTCCAAATCTGCTCCCTACCACTAATTATTTGGCTGAGATAATGGCACTTGTTATCATTCACTATTTATAATTTTTCATTTTGATATTTGAAATATAAATGTTTATTTAATGCCCTAGTTTTAAGTTCAATTTATTTTGATCCTTGTTTAATAATTATCTTCACCAAAACACATATTTCCCAAATACTAATAGTTCCAAAGAGAAGTTCCCTTATTGATTAAATCAAGATACTAATTTTTCAAACTCGTCTCTAATTATGCAAGGATTTTTGTTAAAATTCATTTGCATTTGCATGTTGAGTTTGTTCAGCTGTATTTTCTTTGTGAGAAGTTCATAAAGTTACTTGTCGATTCTGAGATGGCTATTTTAATTAAATCTAAATACTATAGTTCACAAAAGGACTTAACTGCACTGCATGGAAATACACTGAAAGCAACCACATGCCTAGCTAACCCCCCACGGGTACCTCCGTGCTGTGAGTGTCCTTCTTTGCCCTAGAACACACCACACACTGCATAGAACATATGCCCTTCATGTGGGTTCTTGACACTGGAAAACTGGAAGACAGGGATATTGATTTTATATTAAATATCAGTATAATTTTATTTTTACATGCAATGTAAATAAAAGTAAAATTTGAACTTTTTGTTTTTATACTTAAAGGGATTACCTAGTTTATCCAGGTGGATGCACCTCGCTTCAAGGATTGTGACACCAGATTGACATTGGACTCCAACAGCCTGCCAGGTAAATAAATATTAAATTCTCCCTTTATAAACATAGAAATCATTGTAAAGCACTTAATATACTTTCTTCATTTTAGTGAACTGGGTTAGGTTAAAAAAAATTCACACAAATGTAAAGTAAGTGTCCATTTACTATCCCCCATAAATGTATATGTAAATGATATAAAATACGCCTATTAACTAAACCGTTGTCAACTTTTTAAATTCCAGTTGTTCATAATTTATAAAAATAGAATTTAATTGTCCAATTGATTATCAATGGAAGTGTTTCTTATGACAATTCTCAATTTTGTTGTATTTTGTGCATTTTATTTGAGAAAGAAACACTGATTTTATCACCATACTTTATATTGTTCCTAGTTTCAACATCATTAACATTATTAACTTAGAAACAAGGTGAGACAAAATAATGTTTCCTCAAGTCTTTAAGCTAAAAGTTAAATATTTTACCCTCCACCTATTCATCTACACATTTTTATCAAAAAAGAAAAACACACTTAACTCCTACACATTAAATATTTAATCCTCTAAGTTATCTTCAGTTGCTGCTGTGCTTACTCCTGACAATTTCTAATTAATTTTAAATGCCATCTAATAGCCATTGTCCCAACAAGTACAGATGAATTAAGAGACACAATGCTTTTATTGTACAAAGAGTGGTCTGTGTAAATTCAAATTAAATTTACACTACAGTCAAAATTCATTTGATGTTTGCATTTTCTACTTGGTAGACAAGATGGTCTCAAAAGGCAATAGAGGCTAAAGATGTGTTGGATAACTCTATAAGTACAGTCTCCAGACTCTTGTCATCTTGGCTGTCTAAATTACTTCAACAGGACACAAGGGAATTTAAGGGGGAGAAATGACATGACAAACAATTATATTCTAACACTCTATTTATAACAATGCCCTTTAAGATTATTGTTCCTCCAGACTGACATATCACTGTAATCCCAGGGATGAATCAGGGGACTTACAGTTAGATCACGCACAGCTTGTAGGCAAAGAAAAAAAAAATACAAAGGAAGAACTGACATTCAGGAAATATAGAGTGACTCAAGGATAAATTCAGCTGGGATGAGCTTAATTTATCAATGTCAATAACAACGGTGAACACATCGCAAGAATACATGCATATTAATTGAAAATAATTCAGATTAAATCACTGCTGTTTGACATTTTGAGATAGGCACTTTATCTTTTCAAGAAAAAGAGCACTATAAAATCTTTAATCTGAGAACACATCTTAATTGCATGTTATCACCTCCTAATTGCTTCTATATTATATTAAACATTTTGCTAATTACTAGCCTGATCATGGTGTAAATAGCTTGAGGCAAGAGCTCATATTCAGCTGAAGACTATCGGGCACAGGAAGGCCAAAAGGAAGATCAGCATTCAGTGGATTAATGGACTGAGGTCTTCTTTCGGGGCCATCAACCTTTAATTCGCTTCTTTGGTGAGATAAAGAGGCAATGGTCAAGATGAGACATGTTTTATGCAGCTGTCACATTCTAATATTATCAGAAAAATATGGTGTTCCCTCTGAAATTACAGATAAGCTCATGTGGCATGAGAGTTCCTGATCCTATGACAAAAAGTAGTCTCAGCAAAAGACAAAATTACACCTATTTTCCTATTTTTAATCTTGATTTTTGAGATTTTGTCAGGATAATGTATCGCTAAATGGCAACTCCTTATATGGGATTTTTAGTTAATATGTGTGTAAAGACGTTTATGTCTATCTACCCACTGTTCCACCAATCTAAGAATTTAAAGTCCTTCCTCAATGTAATGAATAATTTATCATACTAAAATGTTTGTATACTGAAGGACAAATGTTTCTCTGAGAAAAAAAATAACCATAATAGTGACTAAATTTTCCATATCATCAAATATAGATGTATTCAAAAAAGATAATAATAAGCTTTGATGGTAATAAAATTTTAAAATATTACTAAGGCAATAAAATGGTGTTTTTGACAGTGTGCTTGGCAAAGGCTTTTTCCTTCCATCTTTCTTCTTGTCCTCAGCTTCTTAAATATTAATGCCTAACTTCTTGCAGGAAAAAAAATTTACAGACTTATTAAAAATGCTCAAAATATTCCAAACTCCTTAATATACTTATTCTGTTCCAAGAATTTTTCTTGCAGAAATAACGGAAGAACACTTTGCCGAAAGTTTTATGTAATTATAGTTATCATAGCAGTATATATTAGATTAGTTATAAAAGCAATGATACAACAGCAAATTATATTCATTGTGATAGTCTTATGGGTTATGTATTAACAGTCCAGTGTTTCATTTTATCAGGAACTCTGTGGACTGCATCTCTCTCTCCCTCTTGAAGTTAATCATATCAAATATGACTTATTTTACATTACACTGATAAGGCCTTAAATCATATATGTATATATATAAAATATGTGTGTATGTATATATATAAATGTGTATGTGTATATATATATAAACTTTCATTTTGTGCTCTGGATAAATGACGATTGGTCTTGGTCTCTTACTTGCTAAATAAAATCTCTGTGACACATAACTTATATTTCAGCACCTACCACAAAGATGGTTTCTAGTGATTATAAAAATGTTTTTATCCTGTTATTAAATACTGGATTGTTGAAGTTACTACATTCTTTTCTTCCAAAAAGTATTCCTCAATGTATTACTAGTTAAGAAATACCAATAACTGTGACTTTTGAACAAGGTGTTAATCTATTATGTGAGCATTTCAAAAAGGCATTTCTTCCACTTTAAGGAAATTGTTTGAAAAATAAAAATACAGTCAAATTATAAGATAAAATAATTTTGTCAAAAATTGCTTTCATGGCTTACTTTTTTAAATCACAAATTGAGTTAACACTGAAAAACATTCTGAGAGCCCATCAAGAACATGAACAATTGATGTTTGTCTTAGTCAGATGATTCTAGAATCAATGGTTTGCAAGAGAGCAGATTTACTACAGGACAAGTCCAAGTTACAACATTCACACACAAGCCAAATGCAGGATGAGTGCAAATCACTTATCTACGCAGTGGAAACCCAGAAGATCCAATCAAAGGCTGGGAGCCCACAGCAATGTCCCATGTAGATCCGTGTCTGCACTAAAAGGCTGAAGAAATCTATACTGGAACCAGGATGCGATGGTCATGGCAGAGATGAAGACCAGAGCTCCCCTGAAGTGATCAGCAGCCATCCTCAACAACAGCAAGGCCCCTTCTGTGACAAGGACAGCAGAATTCTCTCTTCAGGACAATCAGCCACAACAGACCTTCTCCTGGGAAACAGCCGGCCCCTATCTTCTGCTCCTGTTTTCTTTTATGTTGTGTTGGCAACAATCTTCGGGTGGATCGTCTATGCTCAGAACCATACCCGCTCAGTCCAGCTGGGCCTCCCTGCTCAAACTGACCTCAATAATAAGTCAACGACAGTGTTCAAAGGTAAAGGGGCACTATTGTTATGATGAATGCAAGTTCCAATGATGAGCTTGGTTTAATTCACTCTTCTCAGGAAATACAAAATGATATTGCCTGAGAAGCACCTTCCCACAGAGTCCTGCAGGATTGTCCCCACACTCTGCTAACTCTGCGTGCCTTGGTGCCTTGCTCTACATCCAAATTGTTGCCAATTATTTGCTTAACATGTTGCTTCATACTCAGTATAAGGATCTCAGTCCTCAGACTTTTGTTGTAGAAATTCATTTAGAAGAGCTTCTGATGTTTTATCTTGTCTCTTTTGACATTGTAGCTATCACTCACCTTAAGATGTTATGTAACACTAGTTCTGATTTCTAGAATGTCTTTCTTCGATGACATTTAGATTTTTTAAATAAACAGGGAAATACAAGGTATGATCAACATTACAGAGAATGTATAAATAAAACAAATTTATTACAGTAAAAGACGCTTTGCCACTAGTCCTCCTCACAATACTGCTCCCTTGCTTTGAAAATGCTTATCCCATCATTCTTGCCACTTTCTGAAACAGTTCCAACAATCTTTTTATGTGAGCGTCCTTAGTTGCCCTGTCATGGTTGCCTCAAGATTCTGAATGGATTCAAAACATTTACCTTTTATGGCCACTTTGACTTTGAGTAAGAGCCAGAAGTCATAGGATGCCAGATCTGGTGAACAAGGTGGATGAGAACACACCATAATATTTTTTATTTAAGCGAAATCATAGAAAATGTTTTGAATCCATTCAGGACCTCAAGCAGCCATGAAAGACATTCACTGAAAGAGACTTCCAGAACTGCTCCAAAACCCAGCAAGAAAGGTGTGATCAATGTGTTCAAAGCAAGGGCGACTATTTTGAAGATTAACAATAATGTGTCTTCTACTGTAATAATTTTTTAAAATTTTTATTTAAACTTTAGCAGTGTTTCTATCATATTTTGGTAAGCATTAATCCTTATACTACTAGGAATTAAATTATAACTGGTACACGATAAACTTATATTCTATCTCTTCTACTTAACTCAAAAAATTATAATGCAAAACCAACAACTATGGTGCTAAATCAATCAAAACACAAACATACTGAAAGATTCTAGTGGTGTCTAGATGATGAAAGAAAAGAAGGAATGAAAAGAGAAAGTAATGAAAAGAATGTGCTAGGAAGCATGGCCATCCCTTGGCAAATGATGAGATTTTTGGCAGTCTTAAAATATCCTCATAGTCCACAAGTGACTATAAACAATTAATACCGAGGAGAGTTGCTTGATAGATAACCTCAACAAATAACTATGAAGATACTGAAAATTTAAAGACACAGAGTTGAATGCCTGCCAAAAGAGGAGCCTTGCAACTGTTAATAAGCCAGTACGTTCCAAATATAATTCGGGGTTTTTAACTGCATACTTTTCATTTAGATTTGAAAATTCTACAGCTCAAATCTTGTTTCATTTGAGAGGGACCCTACCAAGGTAATTTTTCTGTTGGTGCCTCTCTATGAAGGAAGGGATCTTAACAGGATAATCTGAAACATGTGAGTAATCTAATTAATATCAGAGAGAGCAACTCAATAGTGCTGCTTGTGGTGACCATGTAGTTTTGCCTCCTTTCAACTGTCTGTGTCAGCAGTTCTGGCCCAATCACAGAACGTGCAGTCCATTGTTGTATACAAGGTTAAGATAATGATAGCTTACTTACCCCGAGTGTTACTATGGCAGGCGCGAGGCTCCCTTTTATGGGTGTTTCAGAAATTACCATAAATTGTAATGTAGATAGTATCTAATTTTACAGTGGAAAAAAATTGGATGTTTAAGGAGGACATGTAAATCGGCCAAGGTCACACTGACAAAGGTGGTATGCCTGGGCCTGGCCGACTCCATTGGTCTATGAGAAATAATTGTATTGTCTCTTACTGACATCCTGCAATTATTGCTAGATTATTTTCAATGATTGGAAATTCCTACTGTATAAAACACAAAATGTGAAGGCAATAATGAAGTTTAGATTTTTTTCTCTTCAGGGTTTTTAGCTGCATACTTTTCATTCAGATTTGAAAATTCTACAGCTCAAATCTTGTTTCATTTGAGAGGGATTCCACTAGTTATATATATTTTTTCTATTACTTACATCCATGTGTTTTTAACATATCTTTAGAATTAAAGAATTTTTACAGCTTTAAAAAATGACACTGGTCTTATAAAACTATGTTTGTGTCTTTGTTTTCATTTTAATCATTCTTAGTTTTCTCAGCCATCTTCCTGTGGTAAAATTCCAGGCCTAGCAAAATTATATTTTACCTTGTTTTTAGCATGCTCTAACCCATGAAAACCTTAATCTCAGTCTCCTGCAATGTCTCTGAGCATGAGCAACATGTAGATACATTTTCTGCCAAAGCATAACACACATGGCCTGGAATCCAACTGCCAACGCAGTCCTC
>PVJO010010439.1:0-53953 GCA_004026905.1 Hystrix cristata
GTCTAACATATGGCACTAATTTCTGGCTATTTCTGTCATGAAACAAAAATCACAGAAATTTACAACTGATACCATAGTTATTCTCCATCTTTCTAGATTTCTACTGTGGTTAAAAATCAATATGTGCATTTTGAAAAGCTCAAGACAGTCTGGATTTTTGGGTATGTTTGAAGATATAAACGTATCAGTCTCTTCTATATAAAAACAATCCATCTTTAAAGGTGTGCGTCAAAGTAGCTAATATCAAGTCTTGCACCTCCAAATGACAATCGAATTATTAGAAATAGGAGTTTATATTCAGTCTCCACCTTGTTTCCCATTCACTGGTCAAGAAAGAGCAATAGGAGGCCTGCTTCTACCTTTGCACTGAAAAAGCTTTTACTAAGTTCACTAGTGCTCTTAGTGAACTTAACTAAGTGCTTTACTTAGTTTACTAAGTACTCTTATTGCTCAAACCCTATTAACAAGCCATTTTTTAAAATACTTGAAATTTCTTTAAAATTTAACCCTGAATCCTATTCTCTTTCTCTCTTTCTGTGTCAGTCTCCTACTTTCCCTTTATGTAATATTTAATAATTCTCACTTCTCCAGGAGGATTATAAGGGATCATGCATTTCTGTATTGACATTTCTCACAATACCTCCTCATTTTTAGTAGAAGGTTGAGGAACCAATGTTTAGGTATATTTGTTGTTTTGAGTGAAATCAAATACATGGAAAAGAAGATTCAACAAGTCCACAATGTGGACAGTATAATTTTCTGTGTAGAAGTACATTTGGGGAGTAATGACACCTAGATTTATTTGAAAGTTTGTCTTCTAGTTGCTGATCATTTGTTATCTTGTTTCTTGGCCATTATCTCAGTCTTTTTAATTCTACTCTTCTTCCACTCACATGACTATCATACATGGTAGTGTTTCCTAAACTTCATTCTTGGATGTCTCCTCACAGCAAGTCTCCTCTTATGGTTCCATGCATTCTCGGCTTGAGTTACACCTCTATAAAGACTCTAAATAGCTTATCTCTACTGCAGACATTCTGTTCATGCCCCAGCTACAGGTTTCAGTAACAGAGAAAGAAATGGGTAGAAGGGAGAGCCGATCATTGAAAACAGTCCTTCTTCTGAGAGTTTATGGTTATTTTTCACTTACCTATCTGAAACTCACACACCATGTACTTCTCAGCTGCCGTCCTAACTTATGGCCTCTTACCTGACTTCAGTGATCTACTCCCCATGGACGACAGATTCATTACTCATTCATGTAACCTCTTCCCCTTGCCTTGCAACCTCTCAGGACACTGCGCTCTGTTCTAATAAGTGATCAGTAAATACTAATTTGTTGCCTTTAGTGATCCGCCCTTCAGCATACTAAGTAGAATCTTTCCTTGGGAATCTGCCAGGAGCCTTTGTGAAGTTGTTGGTAGCCAGAAAATTCCACAGCTTTTTTGAGCAAATGCTACCAGCATGGGCAGATGTATTTTCTCCTAGAAACCTGTAATTATTATATATTTATTATCTTATAATTACTATAGGAAGACAGTGCTTTTTAAAAGTGTAGCTCTGTCATTCATCTCCTTTAAAATGTATTACTAGTAATGCTCAGAAAATCTAAAATTATGTTTTCTATTGGTTTAAAAATACCCTATAATATAATTTTCACAGACAGCAAATTTTAATTTTCCTGTCTGATACTTATTTATCTCTGTTATTATACAAACGTTATTAAACTAAACAAGAAGGCTGGTACAAACACCTTTGGGCCCATTCGTAAAAATTGAAATTGTTAATGAGACATTTCAGCCTGTTGTGATCCTTCAAGTTTCAATGTCATATAAATGCAAATTGTTAATTTTTCCAGTTTTAATTCTCAGAAAGATGATGAGAGAGATGGAGAAGGAAGGGAAGTACAAAAAATTCAGATGTGTTATGTACATGTATCATTTCCCCACATTGAAAAGAATCATTATGTACTACAAACATGTAATAATAAAAATTTAAAAATTAAAAAATATCTGCTAAGTAATTATCTAATTGTCATTTATAATTGTACATGTAATCTAAAAGAACAATTTGTGTGCAGTGTTACAGTTGTTTAATAATTTAAGGTGTGAGAACAAGAACAATTAATGCAAACTGAGAAAATTGGGCCTCAGACTCATTTATTACTCTTCTTGCTCTATTAATTTGTTATCATCTGGTGCAATCGGTAGTCTAACTTGGTTTAATTACCATGAAGTCTACAATTTAGCTAATCAAAATTATCATCAGTTGCTCCAGTAAGGTAGAAACCATTTTATACTTTTGTAATTATGAAAATACAAGATGTTCAATGTTAATTGTACACATACATAAACATTCTAATACTGCAATTTCTTTAAGCAAAAAATGGAGTATTACTAGTTATAACCTGATTTATAGGCTGAGTGCAATTTGGGAAAAAATTAGTGACTTTTGAGAGTGAAGAAATTATTGGTGATGTTTTTCTGGATATTTTGTTTGTCTGATTTTTATAAGGAACATTCTGACACCATGTTGAATATTAGAACCTTATGGATTGTTTTAAAATTCATAAAATGAATTTTGTAATCACTGAGATTGTAAGACTGGGAAATAATATGAACCTTTTCCTTAGAAAAAGAAAAATCTTGAATTTTTTATTTCTCCTCAGCTCCGCAAGGCTATTATTGATCATGTGTCAGACTCTTTCTTGGATACAACAGTCCCACTTTTGGTTCTCGTTGAAGCTGCTAAGAATGGCCGGGAAAAGGAAATAAAAGAATATGCTGCAATATTTCATGAACATACCAGCAGGCTTGTAGAGGTAAGTGTGCTAGAAGAGTAACCACTTTAAATCTAGGTGAAGGAGGCTACCATTTTCCATTTACTGCTGAATTGTACTCAAATAAAAACTTTTGATGACGGATTACAAATGTGGCACAGTTGGGTTTGGGTTATATGAAGGCGTGTATGTCAGATAGTATAAACCATCCCCCATAGGCTTGAAATGGAAGCCATTTATTTAGAAAGAGCTATAAAATTATCCTTGCTCTTGTTTTATTTTTAGTGTGTATTTTCTTAGAACCACACAAAAGAACTAGCTAAATACAGGTACTTAGGTTTACCCTTGCAAATATTTCTTTCCATTGTAACTTAAAAGTGTGGAACACTCGATCTCAGGTTTGTGTGTTTTGTTTTTTTTTTTAAATATTTTTCTTGGCAGTGTGACTCCTTCCGGTTTTCAAAACATATTTAACTATGTAACATGAAGAAAGAACAAAATGTAGGCTATATGGAGGTACAGATATCCATTAATAATTGTTAGTATAGTGGATTAGGCAAGAGATGATGAAACTATAGTTTTCTGTGCTTAGAAACAGGAGGCATGGAAATAGCATATGATTTTAGAGGATGGGTGGCATAATGCTAAAAGATCTGTGAAGTGCTGGGAGGTTCCCAGGAGACAGATAGTAGGCTCCATTGTACTATGGACATCAATCACACAGCTACAGTATAACGGAGAGCCTGAATGGAAGAATCTCTAACACAAGTAGGTAACAGTACTCAAAAGAGCGAGGCCCAGTGAGAGGAAGGGTTAGTGTATTTACCAGATTAGTATGCCTCAACTGTCACCTATCAGCGTAGCCTTGCCGGTTTTCATGGCCAGGGTCTATTCTGTCTGTGCCTGGCCCACATTGGTAGTTTTCTTAACCGCCACACCTTCTAACACCAGTCATGAACTCATAGTGAAGTATGTTTTTGTGCCCTAAATTGCTTGTAAAATTTGTGAGTGAAAAATATTCACTGCCTGAGTCAGAAACACAACATTATACAACTTTTACTAAAACAGAGGACATTGCTAACATCTTTAACCAACTGGGAAGAAGGTTTCTAGTGTAGGGTAACATTTGTACTCTAAACTCTCTTTTTAGATTTCTATAGCCCCAGTTAGAATATGGAATGAGTGGTTGAATGTATGATTACTAAGATCATTTCAGCCCTAAAAGTCCATATCCAACTTTAAAATCTCATCAGACTTTCCCAGAAACTCTGTGAGATAGGCCCACTATGACAAATCTAATTGGCTTTTTATGGAAATAAAGCTGTGAAACCTAAACCTATCTGGTGCTGATTTCTAGGTTAAAATTTTTAAATTGATTCGATAATTTATCTAATTTTATTTATTCTTTAATGTACTCATTGCTCAAATATTTATTTACTATATCCACAAGAGAATATTAAAAGTTCTGGTCAATGGGAACAGGTTGTAAAAGTCATCTAATTTAGCATAATACCTGACACTTGTGGTTTTGTCAAAAAAGGTGTTCTGTCACCTGTAGTCACATCAAATTATAGAAAAAATATTTTATGAAATACTTTTAAAAAATGTAGTTTCCGCTGATAAAATTATACCTTTTTTGTATTTCTTAGTTTTTCTCATAAATCCCATGCAGAGCTCATTAAATAAGGTCACCTTGGTCAAATAATTTTTGGAGAAATTATCTGGATAGATCCTTTTGGAGAATTTAGAGTCTTGAAAAATCCTAATGTAAAGAGTTAAAAATTTTAATTTAGGCAAGTTTCCTCAAATCAGTTAACCTAAGAAAAATCTCTGTTTCATGGCATAATACTGAGGCATTGTGTTTGAGAACAGTTGGGAAAGCTACCATTTTAATTAAATCAAATAGTGGCTTACTAATGTAGACAAATCTCCAAGAATTTGCTTTAAATGCTTGAAGATTTTGAAAATTCTCTATTCTATGTGAATATTGAAAGGACAAAAGCTTTGGAATTACAAGCAATGGGAAAATGAAAAAGGGCTTATTTAATCTGTGCGTTCCCTTAACACATTATGATGAGATTATGCTAGAATAGGGGTGTTACCTAAATTTGCGTTTCACGCTAGCGTTATTTAGAAGCTTTTGTCTAAGTGACTTTCATTTACATTCTAAGTTTGCATTTCACTCTAGCATTATTTAGAAGCTTTTGTCTAAATGACTTGCAGTTACAGTGAGTTTGCACCATGTAAAAGAGCATCCTCAAACTTAGTGGTTTAAAAACAACTGTTCATTATTATCTCCCACAAATCTGTGCACTGACTAGGCAGAGCTGGGCCATTCTTGCTTAGGGTTTCTCAGTTATCAACTTGGAGTGAAGCTTGCCAAAGGTTGCCTGGGCCAGACGTCTGAGATGGCAAATTTACACGCTTAAAATATGTGTTAACTATCAGCTGAGAGGGTTGCGTTTGTTGACTAGAGCCTCAGTGCATGCCTTTCCATGTGGCTTCAGCTTCTCATAGAATAGTTATTGGGTTCAAAGTGCTAAGTTGCTAGTGCAGGTAAGAAACAGGAAATAGAAGCTGCAATTCTCTTAATTTTTCCACCCAGAAATTGGTAAAAGCCCATATTTAATATATTCTGTTGGTCCCAACAGTGACAGTCTGGCCAGACCCAGGGCGGGTAAGAGGTGAAATTCCATCTTCACTGGAAGGAAGAGCAAAGTATTTGTGGCCCCCTTTAGTTCACTATGCCTCTCTACCTCTGTTTTTTGCTTTATCTATAAAATGAAGTATCGACCAGGTGATGTATAAGATCACTCCCAGTTGTGGGACTTCTAGTTTCTTTAGAAGAAAATAAAATAAAAAATAAAAATCTTTTAAAGTATACTGCTTATGCAGCCAAATAGATAGAATATACATGTGGAATATATATATATATATACATAAAATATATCTAATATATATAAAATAGATATATAATATATAATATATAAAATATATTATATGTATATAATACATATATAATATATATACGATAGAGAGAATTTTCCAATAAAAGTTCTCAAATAAAATGGTGTTTAAGTATACTGCCTATGGGGATTGGGGATTTAGCTCAAGTGGTAGAGCACTTGCCTAGTAAATGCAATGCCCTGAGTTTGACCCACAGCACCAACCACTACCCCCTAAAAAAAAAAAACCCAACAGAATATATTGCCTATGCACTTGGGTGTATATCTCCAGGGTAAAAAGAAGAAAAAGAGTACTGAATTTATCTCCCAGGAAAATCCCTTTTTGAAAGGAGATGCCTCATGAGAGCAACAGTGAAATCATTATTAATTTCCCATGAACACTGAGATGGAAGTTCTGAGAAATAGGAGATCTAAATATATCAGTTTCAGAGGACATTGAGAGTTTTCCTTGTGTCGACTGCTTACCAATCCCTCTCTCCCCCTGCTTACCAGCTCCCTGCACAGATGTATACCTAGACCAGTCTTATTCCCAAACTGGGTAATTTGACATAGTGAGGAAGAAAGTGTTGGATTCTAAACGACTTCAAGATAAAGTTATTTGTAAGATGTCTGGGTTTTGGTACACTATGTTTGTCACCAAAATCTAAAATCAGTGAACTTGCTGAAGTAAGACTTAAAAGGAGTGTGGGGGAAGGGGACTCCATTCTCAAAGAATTCCTATTGGATCTTTCAAGAAAGACTCTGTGCTGGTAAGGAAACTCTTTAAGTGAAACTGAACACAAAACAAAAAGTAAGTGTTAAGAAATTGTATGGACAATAACTAGTAAACCTAGTGGGTTTGGTAATTTGAGAAAAGAAATGGAAACGAGGAACAGAGTGGTAGAAAAATTGGGCCTGTACATTTGTATTCTCTGGTAGAGTCATGTGTCTGAGATATGTCCTGCTATTATTATGTAGTTTTGCTGGAATGTGAGTAGATGGATAAGTAATAAAATACTGGAGAGTTCAAAACACCAGATAATCTAGATCTTTGTTGTTGATTTAATTATGCTGAACTGAGAATTATGCAAATATTTTTCTTCTTTGAACATCCAAGTTACTCTCTGTTTGGATCCGCGGAACAACAATGGGAATGGTAACGAGGAGTCAGGAAGCTGGAATTCTAAAAGTCATGTGAAAAAAGCGATTAGCAATTAACGACAGATGTGGTTGTTGAGTTATGCTTCCAAGTATTATAATTTCATCCTGATGGTGATTTAGCTTCCACTAGTATCTGTTAAACAGGAAGTTAAAAATATGAAATTTATCTTAAAAATGGAATACTCAGACACTCTAGAAAGTAAGGATTTTGTATTTTATTGCTTTTAGCCTCTTCTAATAAAACTGTATGGCTAATACTCAGTTAAGCCCCACACCCAAACATTATAACACCAACTCAGTTCTCTTTCTCTCTAAAAAGTCGATTTTGCGTATTCCAGTAATTGGACTTGAGCTATCCATATAAGCCCAGTTATTAAGCAGAGTTTTTTCTTACTTTGCTATATGTGGGCACTTGAAAATAATTTTTCGTAGGCATGTTTCCAGAAGCCATTGTGATTAACTGTCCAAAGCAGACATTATACACCCTGCTCCAGATCTTCCTAGGAAGAAATGTGTGAACATTCAATTTAAAGCACTTGTCCATCTCAGAGATTAATTTTATAACTTTAATTTGGTGATTTAACTATTTTTCAGAAGAATGTCATTAAATTCAACGAATGCATTGTTTGTTATAATACCTGTTATGCAATATCTCTCCAAAATTAACCGTTGCAATCCCACTGTTATTTTTGAATCATATTACAATTTGTTCTCAGGAAGTCAGTTCAAGCCAAACACTATAATTGCTTCTGACTAAAACTGTAAAATCCCAAATTTACCTCATGGATTTTACTATTAATTATCATTAAATATGACAATGTTAGTGATCTAGGACTGAACATTTTCTGTGAATTAGAGAATATTCTCTATGTGAAAAGCCAGCTTTGTCAGTGCTTTGACTTACTCATCAAAAATTCATCCATCATGATGTACCTTATTTTAGTAAGTTTCATGGGAGCCTTTCATCAAAAAGGAAAAAGTGGGTGGACATTTAATTATAATACTTCCTTACAACCTACAAAGATGATTGTTCCCACTCACAAAATGGTGAACCATATTTAGCAAAACCCCACTGCCAAGAGAGAAGGCTTTAAAGGGGGCTCTTACAGTTTGCCAGAAGTACTGATTGCTCTCAGGTTTACTAACATCTTTGCTTTTGACAGAATGCTACTTAAATTCGATACTTTAATTGATCATCTGTTAGCAAATAAAGATCTGTCGAATTATAAATAAGTACAGCTTTTACAGTCCTATCTCATTCTTCCTTCTCTTTCTTGGAAAGGGGAAAACAATGATTAAAAAGCAACCCATATTTACATTTGTACAAAAAATGAACAACTGTTCTCAGGGAGCTTCCTTCCAACTCTCCTCTTTTGGTGGGGAAGGAGTGTTATAGCTAAGTTGGGAATGCTTTTGCTTATGTTGACCAAAGTACACATGTGTGACAGTCACTCCTTGGGATATAAACTGCCAAACATCTTAATTTCCTTGCAGTTAAAGAGACAGGAATGAATATGACTTTTAACCCAGTCTTGAATACACAGTGAGTTCCTTCCCATACTTGAGGTGTTTCTTTATAAATTTTCTACTTATGATACACGGAATATAGGAAAAGTGCAGCAATTCAATTATGGATAACTCAGAGACTTTTCAAAATAACATTCAAGTAGAATATTAGTGTTTTGGAATTCAGAGAAGAGAAAAATCCATATGGAATTTAGCATGAAGTAAGCTATCGTTAAGATGCAACTTGAAAACTGAGAAGGAGTTAGTTTTGAAACGAGAGAACTACAGACAGAAATAACAGCGTGAACAAAGACACAATGCTCATTCCTGGGTTCTAGAAATACAGTGGTAATGATATCTAGATGACTAAATTCGCAAGAGTACAAGGTGATGTAAAGGCAATTAGTGAACAGCCTTGAATATCTGGTTGCAGGGTGAAGAGGTTAGATTTCATCTTATAAAACTGGATTCAGTAATGGACTTGGGAAGCTACAATAGCTTCTCAGCAGAGAAGGGCCTATGGCAGTGGTGGTGAATGTACTGCACATGTGCCTCAGTGGACTGTTTGTGTTATTGAAAACTCTGGAAGGTTCGGCATCACTGGCCCAAGGGAAGTCACAATTTAGAAGGGTCTGTGTGTGGACTACTTTGCATCTGCATATAAAACTTTCCAAACTGCAGTGACTGATTGTCATAAACATAGATTGACATTTAAAAAGAATTGTACTTAAAGCCTAATGTATTATCATGCATCAAAGAGGGAGACTAACACTAATTTTAATAATGAAATTGGAGTAGAAAAGCAAGTGCCCTGATTTTAAGTGCTGAGCAGCCGCATGAATGGTGGCTATATATTGGATAGTGCAGTTCTAGAAATTCAACAAGTTGAAGGCAGGAACATCTTCATTCCTTTAAGAAATGTGCCTCCAGTGCCTGCTATGTGCCATTTACTGTGCTAGACTCTAGGGATATGGTCACTGGAGCCATTGTTTTTGTTTCCCTGTAGTAATAAATGTTGAACGAATCGATGAGTGAAGTAAAATGTCCATTAATTCTAAACAAAAATACTAAAAGGTGGTGAACATCATGGTTTTTGTGTCAAATGTGAAATATAGAAAAAGACTTAGGTTTGAATACTGACTGTGTGTATTTAGAAAAGTTATGTAATCTCTCTTGTATCTGGCCTGTAGAAGAGACACTCTTCTCTAACATGAAGATAATACTAGCATCCAATAGGATAGTCCATTAAAGTACCAAATGCTACATCAGGTGGACACTATTGTTCAGTGAATATTAGTCTTCTTGCCCTCCTCTGTTTAATTTTTTTTTTCTTTTCAAAAATCTTATCTGGAAAGAGCTGATCTGAATTTCTTTTTTTAATTTTTTTAATTTTTTATTTTTTTATTTTATTTTTAAAAATTTTATTTTAATGGTACATTTTAAATGTACATAGTGATAGCATTCATCATAGGGGATTTGTACCTGTACATGATATATCTTGCTGCTTCTTTCTTTCCCATTCCCCTCCCCTCACCCCCTCCTCCCTCTCTATCTACAGAAGCTTTGTTTCCATTTTTTCCTTCCATTTCTTATTTCTCTTGTCCTCTGTTCCATTCCCCCTCCCTTCTAACAAGTATCCAGCTTCCAAATATGCATAAAAGCTTTTAACAAAGACGTCAATAGGCCAAAAGTTGACACGGGCAAAATCACCTGCTAAAATTATGTACCTAAAATTGTGACATGCAATTAGCTTATGTGTGAAACTTCCCTGAAACTGGAAACTTCCCACTATTACTTCTTATGGTGGTATTTGGCCAAAAGTTAACCAGCAAACATGCTGATGCTTAACTGATGAATAATCCAAGATCTTGAAGCCAAACTTTGTTTTAATCAACAACCTGATGGTATAAATTGGGTTTGATCTACTTTTAATTGGTTCACTATTCCATTCAACTAAAGAATGTGTATGTACTGTGTCTCTACAATGTGCTCTGCTCTACACAGCTCATAAATTGAGAACCCTATGTAAAACTGGGTTCCATTTTTGTCTTCTGTGTTTTAATGATGAGTTCTCTCCTGCTTCAGTGACTAGAAAAATCACTAAGCTTTGGAATTCACTTTTATTATCTTTAAATGGAAGATGAAGAATTAAAATAATCTTAATTTCTGCTATTCAGGGTTCTAGAAACTAGAGAGAAAACTTGTCGTATTTGTAATAATGGTAGAGTAGGGATCACCTGAGTTCTGCCAGTAGGAGGTATTAAAGGGATAATGTTAACACAATAAATCTGAAAATAGAAAGTAAGTTGAGTTGTTTAATTCTTTGTAGAGAAGAGAAACATTTCTGAATGCTTTTGAACAAGAGACCAGCTATTAGGCACACCAAACTGAAAAAGTTCCAAGAATTAATTGCCTTTTTCCCCCTTATTCCACCTTTCCTAACTAAAGAAGCAGAAAGGTGGAAGCATATATTTATGCCTCAGAACTCTGTTAGCATGCAGTCATTCTTTCTAACTCTTAGATAACTGCTTAGCTTGCTGATTAGCTCAGGATGTAAGACCTAAGTGAAATCAGGCATCATCTTCTAATGAGAAAGTACAACTAGTCCATTTGCAAGTTGATTGTTTGGAACTAGGAATGTATTTTGCCTTTTAATCAGTGTTAGGTATACTATTTAGCTCCCAGTCGTGTCTACAAAGGCCTATCGAGTTCTTAATAGAGGTTAAGAATTGTGGAGCATTTTTTAAAAAGTATTCCTCCTAACATAAAATACTTTTTAAATGACTCCTCCCTACCACTCAGCCCATTTTAACTTTGTGTGCAGTACACCCCTAAGGTAGGAACAGAAAATTGAAATGCTCAAAGTGGGATCTAAGGAAGTAATGAATGGAAAGAAAGAGTTCAGAAAGGGTGTCTTTGTGATGAAAGGAAGACCATATGCCTAGTGTAAGGGGGTCAGCCTCAACTCAGCCTCAGTCAATTACTGCAGTGCATGAATGCAGGCTTAGTATTGTCAGATGTTCCAATTTCTTAAATGAACTCAGAAATATAGATTTTAATGTAAAAACCTATTGATTTTTAAGTGTAGACAGCTGAATCAATTTAAAACAAAATTAAAGCAAAAACACAGCCCCATCACTGGTGCCAGTATATGATGCCAAAGATCACTAGTTTTGCAATTCCTCCTCTAGGGTCAAGTTTTGAAAGACAAGGGGCAGCAAAGATAGATTTTTGTCAGAGATGTGCTAAGATCTGAAGGATGGGAGAATCGTGTACTACAGATATGTGGCATAATGCAGAAAGGGAACTTTGTTTGGAGAAATGTGTTCCTCCTATTTTTCTTTTCTATAGCCATTTTTCCTTGAATTAGGAAGTTAATTTGAGAGGGTTGGGAGCAGAGATGATCAGGTATTTCTCTTTATTTCCTCTGCTGCTTGCAATCGATGTTAAATGTAGGAGTCAGGACAGAGGAAGGGGTTCTTTGCTAAAGGATCATTCATAACTTTGTTAGACTTAGTTAAAGTCATAGTTGTTTATACCCAGAAAAATCCCTTCCATGAGAAAATTCTTTAGGTTTGACACTTTCTGTGAGATGGAAAGAACAAATTAAAATTCACTTGCTTCCCATTGATCGCTTTGTCCAAAGAATAAGCAGCATGAAGATACTTGGGTTTTCTAAATTACCTTGACATTTGTGTGAAATTATATGTAGAGTTCCAAAAGAAAAGCAGAACATCCTTAGATAATTTGACTTGTGCTTTGAATCACCCTAGTAAATGCCTACTACAAGTCCCCTCTTTCTTCTTCAGTTCTCTGTACTCTTTCACTCCAACTATTGATAAATTATTATTCCTTATGCATTATGTCAAAAGGGAACAACTAAGATTAGTTTAAATTTACCTTTACTGGTAACATGATGTTTAAATGATCAAAGAGTTTATATTTTCTTTGCAAAAGGGCATCTATACATCAATTCTTTTATTTATTTATTTATTTTTGAGAGGAGTTATGTTAAGTCCCAGAAATTTAATCACATGCAAAAGACATACAGACTCTTCCTCTTGGATTTTATTGTTTCTTAGTTACTTTCTTATTGCTGAGACAAAATACCTGACACCCATGAGTTAAAGGAAGAAAGATTGTTTGTAGAGGTTTCAGTCCCTGACTCCAAGGCAGGGCAGCACAACAGAGGGCCACGGGAGCGGAGAAACAGTTCATGGCAGGGCACATAGAAAAGCCTCAAGCCTGCCTTCCATCTTTCCCTTTATATTCCATCCAGGTTACAAGTCCCTCACTCCCAGGGGGCTTCCCATTTCCTATGCCCAGAACAATGCTAAACCAATCAGTGGACTAATCCAATAATCATACCTTTAATCCATATTCACACACCTTTAATCTATATTTACACATGCTAGACCAGCCACCTCTGAAAAGCCCACCTATGAGTTTATGAGGCTTTGGGAGGATGCCTAGGTACAAGTCATAACAAGGAGAAAGTAAATAAAAACAAATGGCATGTGTGTGTGGTTGTGATATGTGATATGATGAATGAACTACTAGTCCAATGGAAACATCTATAGAAATTGAACTAGTTGAGAATTAAAAGTGTTCCAAATTTGAGGAATTGGCTTTGAAGCTATGGAATGATGAAGACTGGGATTAAACATTGAATTAGGAAAAGAAATGGGAAAAGTATGAAATTTTAGACACATTTTTAAGACAGGAATACAACTATGGATTTCTATCTACAAACAAATTGTTTCTCTGATAGATACACAGGAGTGGATTTGCTAACTCATACCTGTCATTCTTGTATGTCTTGATTTATAAGCAATTCCCAATTGGTTTCCAAAGTGCTCAGATTATTTTTCACTTCCACTAGCATTGGCATTATATAAGAATTCTAGTTGTTCCACATCCTTGCTAGTACTTGGTATTGTTAATGTTTTTGTTTTCTGTCAGTCTAGTATTTATGTTGTGCTCTCTCTCTATGCTTTTAATTTGCATTTTTCTAATTATTAATGATATTGAACTTTTTTATAATGACATTGTTTAGGTAGAATTCATATACCATGAAATTCACCCACTAAAATGTGTATTTCAATGATTTTTTAGTGTATTGAAAGAGTTGCATAACCCTCACTACAATTATAAAACATTTTCATCTCCTCATAAGGCAACTACTAATGTACATTCCATCTAAAGGGATTTTCCTGTTCAGACATTACCTATAAATGGAGCCATAAACAGTGCGGTCTTTGTGACTGGCTTCTTTCACTTAGCATAAAATTTATAAGATGTATCTGTGTGTGGCATGTGTCATTACCTCATTTTTTCTTACAACCAGTTTTGCTGTATAGATATACCACATTTTATTTATGGGTTCATAATTTGATAGATGCTTGCATTGTTTATATTTTGAGCCATAATTGATAATTTTGATAAATATTTATGCACAAATCTATTTGTGTGTGTGTGTGTGCGTGTGTGTGTGTGTGTGTGTGTGAATATCTGTTTTCATTTCTACTGGGTATAAACTTACAAGTGGAATTTCTGGGTCATATGACAACTTTATGTTTAAATTTGAGAATTTTCAGGACTGCCACTTGTACCAGACCACAACCTTTTACATTACCATCAGTAGTTTATCAGGGCTTTAATTTACATCCTGACCAATACTTGTTTTTATTTGCCATTGATTATAGCCCTCCTAGCGGGCCTGAAGTGGTATCATCTTGTCCTGCATTTCCCTGATAGCTAATTGTTGAGCATCTTTTTATGTGCTTATTGCCTATTCGTGTATCTTTTTTTTTTAAGAAATATCTGTTTCAGTCCTTTGCTTACGTGAAAAATTGAATTGTGTTTTTTACTAATTGGATGATACATTCTACTCATATATCAAAATATGACATGAAAAAATTTCTTCCATGCTGTGGTTTGTCTTTTCCTTTCCTGATGGCGTCCTTTGAATTACAAAGGCTACACATTTTGGTGAAGTGGAGTTTATCTATTTTTCCTCTTTTCTCTTGTGCATTTTGTTTTGTATCTAAAAACTTCATTGTTTAATCCAATTTTCTCCCACATTTTTAGTTTTAGTTTCATACTTAGGTCGTTGACCCATTTTGAGTTAGTTTTTGTACATAGTATTGAGTCTAAATTCATTTCTTCTATGTGGGTATCCACTTATCCCAGCATCATATGTTGAAAAGATCATTATTTTCTAAATACATTGCCACAAATAAATTGACTATAAATGTAAGGGTTTATTTCTGGATTCAATTCTATTCCATTACTTTATATATCTGCCTTTCTTATAATGTCACTCTCTCTGGGTAATTATAGCTTTGTATTAAGTTTCAAAATCTAATTTTGTTGTTTTTCAAGGTTCTTTTGACTGAAATAGTTTTTCAAGGTTCTTTTGACTGAAATGGATCACTTGAATTTGTATATAAATTTTAGAATGAGCTTGTCATTTCTTCAGTGACCATCTAGAATTTGTTTGGGAATTGCACTGAATTTGTAGATCAAGTTGGGCAATATTGCCATCCTAACAATATTAAGTATTCTGGTTACGAGCGTGGAACATCTTTCCACTTATTTAAATCTGCTTCAATGTCTTTCAATAAGAACAAATTTTGTAGTTTGCAAAGTACAAGTTTACCTTTGTTTCGTTAAATTTATTTCCAAAATTTTATTCTTTTGAATGTTGTTATAAGTGGAATTGTTTCTTAATTTCAATTCAAAGTTTTATTTCAGTGTATTGAAATGCAGTTATTTGTATATTAATTGTGTTCCTGCAATCTTACTGAGCTAATAGTTGTTTTTGTGGGTGTGTGTTCCTTAGGATTTTTTGCGTATAGGATCAAGTTATATGAATTGTTGTACTTCCTTTCCAATTCAGATAACTCTATTTTATTTTCAAGTCCAGTTCTTTAAATGTCTTTCTTATATGCTTTCATTTCATTTATATATCTTCTTCACTGAAGACCCTGATTATAATTCATACTTGTTTATAATTGTTATTTTATCATTTTTGTATTGTTTAGAAGTTATTTATATATATAGGAAACAATTCTTTTATTGTTTTATGTGGTTTGTGAGTATTTTCTCTGTCAATGACTTTTTTTTCTAATCTCTTCACAATTTTTTGTCCACAGAAGAGCTTTTAACTTTGATGAAGTCATATTTATTAATATTATTATAGATCTATTATGCTTTTGTGTTTCATCTTTGACTTACACAGAGTTACAATAATTTTCTTCTATGTGTTTTAGAAGTTTTATAATTTTAGGTTTTCAATTTAGGTTTGTTCAGTGTTGATTTTATTTTAATATGGTGAAAGGTGAATGTCAAAGTTCATTAACATATTTACACTTTTACCAAATATCAATTGATCTATTGTATCCATTAAAATTCAATAGAGTATTAGAGTTCACTAGAGTAACAGATTTAGTGTGACATATATCTATACCATATACTACATATATGATTTACAAGGTAGCCTTACAGTGACCACCCCTAGACTCAGCTGTGGAAGAATGCAAAAGGGCTGTCTGCATTCTAGAGAGCCAAATGATCTATTCAAAGGTGGAAGGACTGGACCTCACTGTAGAGTCCTGTCGGAGTCTGTATGGGGAAGCCAAAGCATGTCAGATATAAAATACACCTAGCAAAGCAGCCACCAAAGGATATTTACAGTTAAATTAGTAGATCTATCTAATTTTAAAAATATGGCAATTAGCAACATTGGAATGAACTAGAACACTAAACATTAAAGCAGCAGTGTTAAGAAAAAAATAACCTTGAGGTCAGTGAAAAATGGCCATGGAACTGTTTTCCATATTTGGAGACACACTAATGGATCTAGGATTTTTATTTTGAGAACTTCAAAAGTTTTTAATCTCTAGATACATTTATTTCATGTTCACAATTTTTCTCATTTTGAAATCCCCTTTCTAGTCTAATTCTCTTGTTTAAATTTGGCATGAGCTGGTGCTGATACCTCTAGAACCAGAGATGAGTAGATGAGATCTGTGGTAAGAACTGACAGCAGAAAGCACAGTCAGCAGCTTTCTTTATGAAATAGACTGTCACCATCAATTCTTCTCTGTAGAAGTCTGGATCATTGTCAGTACAAGGATTCCATTTGACCTTGTGAGTTCATGCCATAAGGGGTGTCTCTTTTGTGTATCTAATTTTATTATTTTTATGGTTTTTTTAAACCTTTTTTAATGACTCAAGAGTAAAATAAATGTGGAAAAGCATAGAAATCATTCAAGGTCTATTTCTATGCTTGTTTCTTCCATAAGAATAGATATTTGCAAAAGAGAAGGAGGGAAGGGGAGAGAGGGGAGAAAAGGGGATAAAAAATAATTAAGATGTGTTATGTACATGGGCCAACTCCCCATGAGGAATATAATCATTATGTACTGCAAACATGTACCAATAAAAAAGAATTGTGGTGTAACAACCTATCCCAGACTAGTTTAGTCATCACAGTTCCAGGTGTCTCTGTTTTTGGACTCCTGTTTCTAAATGACCCAGTAAATGAAAACCACATTTCCACATCTGACTAGCATGTAATTTCTGGAGTTTGTGGTCAGTCAAATATTTGAGCAGACCGCTAATAATTAGATCTAAGTTAACTGGCAGGTAGCTAAATGAGGATGTGTAGATCCATTTTTCATAATTTGATCTGTGTTCAGGAAATCACAGTTAAAAAAAATACTTTCCGAATTAAAAGGGGCTATAGTGGTGCTGTGACATTATGACCTGCTGGCACTTTTATAGGAGCTAGAGAGGTCTCAAGCATTCCATGGTTTGATCTCACATAAATCCAGATTTAACAATCTTCTTATTCATTTATTGCTGAATAATTTTCAAGTCTTTATTATTTCATTAGAGTGTGAAGGATTATCTTACTTTGTTGTTTACAGACTTAATGCTTTTTCTCTCAACATATAATGCATGGGAGGGAGAAGAAAGCATGCAGAGTCCAAGGTAACTTGTTAACAACATTCAAGCGATACAAAGTCAAGACATTTGAATGAGGTTCTGTTCACTGGCTTTGGGTATTATGCCTTCGGGTTAGTCACAGTCTAGCAGCATTTTATTGCTATTGTACTTTTAATCTCATTTACCTTAATGAAAAGTGCATTTTTTCCATGGGAAACTCTTTGAGCCTATTGATCAAAAATGCACAAAGTGTGCCAATCGTAATTCTGTGACAATAATCTCTCTTCAGTACGTACATGCACACCTTCAAACACACACTCACATCACAATGCATCCATTTTGTGGGACCAAACTTTTAAGAATTGACTCTGCTGAGATGAAAACAGTTGGAAAATTTGTAACTCATAGGGTGTAGAGATACTCAGCTTAGTTTTTGTGTAGACGAACATAGTAGTTTCCTAAGATTTCCTATGTTAGTGAATGAACCTCTTTGCCATTCACTTTCTTTAAATGCAGAATAGAAATAATACTACCCTATAGAGTAGTTGTAAAGATAAAATTACATAGTTAATGTGCAAGGTCTTAGAAACAAAAAAATTCAACGATGCTTACAGTAATAGCTATCCTGTGTAAATGCTTTTGTGTGCCAGATGGTGTTACATGCATTATCTCATGTAGATATTATTTGCCTTATTTCATAGAAAGTTAAGAATGACAAATCAGCTAACCAGTGTCACATAGCTAGGAGATGGTAGAACTAGAATTTGTGCCCAGGGTTGAATTGATTCAAACTTCACAGTTTTTTTCAATTATACCTTTTATAAAATATTTTTCTTTGCTTTGACTGAGTTCGGCCTTGATATCTGTCTTTCTACTATCACCTAATATTTGTTAGCATTTGTTCCACATAACAAAAATAACTACTACATTTGATTAGACAGGAGACAGAAAGATGGGAGAATTTAAGAGACCTTCCAGTTTGTTATTTTCATTTTATAAATAAAGTTAAAAACATGCTAATAGATGCCATGCAGTTCGTTGACAAAAGGGTGACTACCAAATCATTTTATGGTAAATGCCATGCCTCATCAGAGAATAATATTGCGTGTCTTTTCTCTCCAACTGTATTGTCAGAACTGGCAATAATGACTCATTCTATTCCATTGCATATTCTACATATGGAACACACAGTAGCCATTCTATAACCGTTAATTGAATAATTAAGTAAATGCAGATATTTATGGAGGAGTATATCTCTAACCTACAGGCCTGGCTTTTACAGGATGGTCAGCAAATACTTTAATCCTTTAGCCATTTTTGTGCATCTTAACAATATATTTCTAAATGGTAGAGTTAATGTCAACAAATGAACTTGTTCTCTAGTGTAAGTTTTACCAAGGTTACTGGTTGGTTTGGGCAATTATAGAATGACTAAAAAAGGGTACTGTGGGCTTCTTAAAGCAAGTTTTAAATACCTAGAATTTATTTCTGCATATGCCAAAATTGAAAAGGCACAGCACTCAAGGATACCACAACGTGATACAGTGTAAAGAAAGCCCCAGGCCTTGTGACCCATACCTAGGTGCATAGAGAGGACAACATAGTGAGTGAACAGAGCTGACATGAAGAGTGTGTGCCAGTCAATATGAAATAGTGAGCCTGGGATCTTAAATTGTGGCTGTTGGCTTTAAAGAGCTTTTGTCTTTATGTGGTCAAATGCATTTAGCATCTAGATTTGAAGTAAGATATTTCAGAGGTCATTAAACAATCGTTTGAGGTTGTTGACCTCTGAAATACTTTATCATAATTCATTTCTCATTATGCCCTTAGCATTCCTAAAAATAAAGTGATGTATTATACTTCGGACTCAAGAATAAACCCAGAGGAGAAATTTAATTTATTGAAACAAAGAAGAGGCTCAAGTACACTGAATGTCTAGCATGCAGAGCAGGATGTGGTAAGATGTTAACTCCAAGGGCCTTGGGCAGACTTACCCCTCCAGCAGTGCTAGTTGCAGCCCATACGGTCTTGCTCGTGGGCTGGGTCCTCTTGCTGCCTATAATTTTTCTTGGCAGATGATCCCTGCCCCTGGCATCTCCAGCTTCCTGGGGTCTCCACTGCCCTTTTGGTTTACCTTCACAACTTCATGCATTGCTTTCTTGAGGGCACACTGCCTTGCCTCCAAGGCTTTCTTCTGAAATCTGGGTGAGAGTTTCCATTAGCCCACAACTCTCACAATCTGCATTCCCGAAAATCCAGCACCTTGTGGATGACACCAGGTCTACCACCAGCTTGAGCAGCAACCTGGTTCCCTTGGTCCATGGCTATAACATCTTGGGAATTCCTGGATTTTTGAGCACTGTGAAATGAATCCCAAGGAACCAATTCTCTAGGTAGTCTTTCTTGAGGAAGGGGGCCCAGAGCTCTCTTTTCCAGTGAAAGGTTCACACTTTTGTTCATTTGAGCTTGTGGTGGTTGGGGTCTAGTCAATTGCTGGGATACCATCAAGTCATCTTTCTCATTTTGCTGATGCAAAGTACTTGGCTACTTTTTAATGCTAGTCATTTTAGTAACCATGCTCTCTTGGGACCCAACTTTACTGGCAATTCCTGTCAGGTGAAACTAGAAACATTTAAATCATTTAGCTCTGCTTCTCCCCCTGATTTTCATTGTAGATCTGGCAAGGGTGGCCAGCAGTACCCATGGCACGGCCTGAATGTTGAGCTGACTTGAAATTTCCTGTTATATTTTAGTCTTAATCTCAGTCTTCTGAAAAGTCTCAGGATGTGAGTAAAATGTGCGCAAATTTTCTGCCCCAGAGTGAAACACATGTCCTCTACTCCAACTGCCAGTGGACCCCTGTTCCCAGCTGAAACCCCATGAGCCTTTTCTTTGCTGTTTGTCTTTCTGTCAGCATTCTGGTCTTTTGAACTTTGACCAAAATCTCCAAACAATCTCTGCAATCTAGGGCTTTTCTAGTCTGCTTCTCCAAACTTTTCTAAACTACTCCTGCAAACGAGTTCCAAAGGCTTCTTAACCGCATGATCACGTATAATCACAGCAATGACCCCACTCCTGGTATAAAAATCTGTATTAGTCAGCTTTCCCGTTACTGGGGCAAATAGATTACATCTGCAACTTGCAGGAGGAGAGGGTTATAAGGCTCATGGTTTTCGGTGGGATTTGTCCCTGACTGGCTAGTTCCAAGGCAGAAACTGTATGGTGGAAGGGAACAGCAAGGGAATGCTGCTCATGCCAGGACAGTTAAGAAGCAGAGTGAAAAGAAGAGTCAGGAACAAAAATTCACCTTTTCAGGTCAAGCTCCCAGTAACCCACCTTCTCTGAATAGGTCCCACCTCCAAACATGAGACTTTGGGGTGAGATTTTAGATACAAACTATAACAGGGGCCATTGAATTGAGTAATAATTCTCTTTTATTAAACAGTATTTGAGATTTCAAACTATCCATATTAACCAGTTATATAGTAATTTGATTTAGAAATAAAGCCGAGTACTTAAAACATAAATTCAGGGCAAAGACGGTCTCTTTACTTAACTCTGAAAAGCAACTGGCCATTAGATTGTTTCTAAAAAGAAATGATATGGGAAAATAGAGCAACACTGAGTCACAGACAAATATTCTGTCATTTCCCTAGTTCTCTATTTATTTGAATGAGAGTCACAAAATATTAGCCATTTTGTTAGATAAAGATGTAGAAATACATTGTATACAAGATACTTCTTCAATAAAAATGCTTAATTCTGTGAGCTAAGAAGAATAATTCAAGGAAATAAAAATCTGTACTAAGAAAGAGTTAAACCTTGGTAAATGTACTACATCAGTTCTTTGTGTATCCAAATTATCCGTGAAACCTAACAGGTGTTATAAAATTTCCTTTTACAGCATGAAGTCAAACTTTTTTTGTGCTAGGAATGTAACTCAGAGCTTTTGCACTGAGATACGTCCCTCGATCTGTTTTTATTTTTCATTTTTGAGATAGTGTCTCCCTAGGTTGCTACATTGCACAGATTTTGTCTGAACGTGTGATCCTCCTACCTCAGCCTCCCAGACTACTGGAATTATAGGCTTTACCACCACGCCAAGCAGTCAGACCATTTTGGAAGAGAGTAAGTCTTAGAGAATAACGTTACTCCATGACAGCAGCCACTTTTCTAGACACTGCAGTACATTAAGTGCAGTTTACTCTCTCCTGCTTCTCTTTTCCTCCTTTAGCTTTTCCCCCCTTCTCTCTACAATCTTCCCTTTTGTCAGTATCTAAAAGCATTTCATGCCAGTATCAATCTCAGATTGGCCACAAAATGTCTTGGTTTTGGTTTTTGTTATTTTTTTTCAGAAAGTGTTTGCAAAGTCTTATAACTGAGGTCAATTTACATATAGGCAAACTTCTACATGTAAGTGAAAAGTCATATCCCCATGACTTTGTTTTACTTGTAATTTTTTAAGATCTTATTTCTTAATTGTAAAAGTTGAACCTCATTTAGAGCTTAGTCATTACTCTGTATTTAATCAGATACAATGATGTCTAGTCACATTTAGATTTCTGAAGATGTATTATAATGTACACTTGTCCATGTAAGGTACATTCGATTCATCTTATAGAAACAGTATAACTGGACAGTCAGAATCTGTTTTGGTTAAACTAGGTTTTTTTGGCATTCCTCTGACCAAGTCTTATAGGTAGATCTGTTAATGGGTGTTTTTGGAAAATCTTTTATCTTATGAGCCTTGATTTCATTTGCCCTTTCATTCTTTATTGATGGAAATGATTTAGAGCTTTGGTATTTCACTTATTATTCTAAATTCAGGAGTAAATGGCAGAAAACTAGGGGCAGGGTAAATACTATAAACTACAGATCTACTAATTAAGTTGTATAACTAAAGAAAAGATGAACATATATTAAAAATATCCTATAACCAAAGATACAGACTCATGAGCAGGTAAAAACATCAAAGAGACAAACAATTGAAAGCACAGAAGAGATCCCTTTGTCTTGATAATTAGATGTGTTGTTCATGTATAAGAGATACTGCTACACATGCACTATAACTCCACGGGGGCCATGGAAACATTATCCACATGAGTAGGAGGAGCTCATTTATCATATAGTGAATTGTATTAGAGTCTCCTGAAGGTTTTGTTCATCTTCGAATATCTAAATTTGGTTTTTCCAGTCCTCACTTTATAGGAGCAGCCATTTTCTCCCATAATATTCATAATGTACTTTAGCAATGTCTTTTGGTCTTTGTATTTTGACTTATCTGCTCTCTCTATACAATGATAGGTCTGTTTTCCTGGCTTTGGGATTTTGCTAATGCAGTTCCTTTCCTTCCACATAGCTATTCCCTAGGGGACCTGTAAAAAGCCCTTCTTACTTTTCAGTTTAACTATCAGAAACCTTTCTTCATCTTCATCAGAAAGCATCTTCATCAAAAAACTTCATCAGAAAACTTCTACTTCATAAATTTGCTAAGACATCATTTTAAGAAATTTTAATCATCATTTATCTTTTATTATAGCATTGGCCTCCATATTTAACATGCGTAAAAATCACCTGAAAGGCTTTAAAACAGTTTCACTAGAGTGTGTTCATAAGCAGAGCTTCACAAGGGAGGGTTGGTCAATGAATAGCAGACGAGCCCATAGGTGATGTCTGTGATGCTAATGGACTGCGCTTTGAGAATAACAGTATTATACAGGTAATGAGTGTCTCAGAGACTGGTTTCTGTCTCTAGATTCCTAAAGGTTCGCTATTCTAGGAGATGTTCTATGAATAAAAGACCAAACAAGGTCAAGTTGAATTTAATCATGCTTATCTTCTAACTCATGAACTACCCATAGTGATAATTTTTAAGGACAAAAAGAAAGGCAATTCAAGTGTGAAAGGAGCTTCTGTTTGTGTTTATGGGAACAACACATCGGAAAAAGAAATGTCCTTTTCACACAGAAAAAGGTGAACTACAGAAAGAAAAAGAGGAATGAACAGAGTCCATTTCATTGAAATGGTACTGCCACATGCTGAAAAATCCAAATTTGTTAATTCTTAAGAGAATTGGAAAAGGAGAACAGTTCAATTTAAAAAGGAAAAATAAAAATAATTTTTAACAAAATTATATATTACACTATAATAAAGGTAATCTGAAAATCTCTGTCTTTGCAGTTGAATCATAAAACTTTCCAAATCTAGGGAGCGTATGATTCTGAGCCTCATGCAGGGTGTGGCATTTCTTCGTTTGCTGGGTTTTACATGGTCACCACTTGAAAACTATCCTCATAACAACTTCAAGCCTAATCTCCTAATTATTAAAATATGTCATAGTGTTTTTACTGATTGAATTAAGTCTCATCATGCTTAATCACTCTTAGAAAAACAGAAATTTTAACACAAGGACAGGATTGAAACAGTAACACCATTTTCTTTTTAATAAAGCTTCCCCCTAATTAAACCAATACAACAATTTTGAGATGCAGTGTCCCACAATTCTGGTCTGTTGACATGAACCTTCCCAAAGATCAGAATCTAGCTCTACTTGGTTTCTATGTCCTCTTGGATGTGCTTATTATAATCTTGGAAATGCTTTGTATCAACACAGGCATGATTGAAAATTACTGTGAATATTTAAATTTAAAAAAAAAATCCTGCTAGTAAAAGACACATTGCCATTTATTCCCCCTCAAAATACTCTCTCTTGCTTTAAATATACTTATTCCATCATTCTTGCCACCTTCTGAATCAGTTATGGAAATTTATTTCCTTTTTTTTTTGTTAGTGTCTTTAGAGGTAATGTTATGGTTGCCTCAGTATTCTGAATCTAGGAGTCAGGGATTTAGCTCAAGTAGTAGAGTGCTTGCCTAGCAAGCACAGGGCCCTGAGTTCAATCCCCAGCACGCCCCCCCCCCCCAATATTCTGAATTTGGTGAATATGTTTACCTTTCATAGTGTTTTAGACTTGGTGAAAGGGCCAGAAATTTCTTGGTGCTGAATCTGGTGAATAAGGTGAAAGGAGACTCACCCTACAATTTTTAAGGGCCTGCCTTTCTGTTGGATGACACTTGGCAGCAGAATTCACCATGTTTTTGATAACACCTTGTAAAGCCACTTGCTAAACAGAACTTACAGAACTGCTTTAGAAAGTGAGAAAATGATGGGTTAATTGTGTTCAAAATAAGGGGGAGTATTTTGAGCGGGATTAATGGGAATGTGTCTTTTATGGTAACAAATTTTAAAAATTTAAACATTGTCCATATGTTTTGATCATGCTGTGTACAGTAAGCAAGTAGAATTTTTCCTGATGTATTGCAACTTTCAAACTCATACACACACACATACACACACACACACACACACACACACACACCATGTGTATCTGTATCTGTATCTGCATCTGTATCTGTATCTTTATCTGTATCTGTATCTATATCTATAGCTACAGCTATAGCTATATAGTACATTAACCATAGGCTTAATTATATTTTCGTATTAGACTTTTTTTATTTAATCCCCATTATAAACAATTTTCCTTTAGATAATCCTGGCTCAGAAGTACATTTGTTAATTAAATAATATAAACAATAAACTTCTCATAGTTCCATTAGAGGATAAACTATATTTCATTTCCAAGTAGTCTCTATACACCTATATATGATAACTTAAAATGCATTTAATAGTACAGTTTTAAATAAAATAAGTAAAAATGCATAAACATAATAATGTTTTTTAGGTAAATCACTAGATCTGGATACTTAACTCACCTTTACTTGTTCATGGAATATCTGTGAAAACAGACACTAATACAAAGTTTAAAAAATATTTCAGTCCATGATTATTTACTCCCTTGGAAAGATCACTATAAATGAGTGATTCTCAGGTGTAAGTCCCAAAGCACTAGCCTATGTATCACCTGGGACCTGTTAGAAATGAAAATTACTACACGTCACCTTGGTACTATTAAATCAGATTATCTGGAATTGTGACAACAATCTGTTTTGTTTCATTTTTTGTATAAGCCCTTCAGGTGATTATAATGTGCAATAACATTTGAAAACTATCTCAGTAAATACAACAGTGATGAAATGGATTGAGAAGTGGTTGAAGGGGATGGAAGATGTCTACCATTTACCCACATTCTGGATATTTTATTCAGAGATTTATAATCTCTGTGTCCATAGAATTGGTGGTAATTCCAGGTCTAAGGCTGCCTGAGATGACTGAAACAATATCTCTCTCTGTATTCAATCTGGAGTTCTGCCATGATGCAACACAACATGATCAGAGGTGAAAAATTTGGGGAAAATCACACATTAGTTGAAATGAAATGTAAAGCAGGACAGTAAAATATCACTGATGTAGGGGGAAAATGAATTTCACACTACTTAAAGTTACCTCGAAATAAATTGATTTGTTTTGCTTAAAAGATTAAGAAAGAGAAATGATATAAACTAAAGTAAGCTGGCTTTCATTGGCCAGATCAGGAAGGGAATATCAGATTGTGCCAGCTAAATAATGATGAAAATTCAAAGGAGCACATATATATACTATTTATGTGAGCCATTTGGACTTGAGTAGAGAGTTTTATTCAAATAGATGAAATCTAAATTAAGGTGTATATAAAGAGTTAATAACATAAACAAACAGAAATAGTTACTTTTGGAACAGATTTTGTTCTGAGACTGTACTTTGCTTCTTCAATAAAGAACCAGAAAACATGAATTCACTAAATAATAGAGGAAAGATGATTGCCGTAGTCACTCTCCTCATTGCTGGGGAAAAAAAAATATCCAACTACTACAACTTAGGGGAGGAGACGTTTATTTTGGGTAAGGTCTCAGTCCAAAATTGGCAGACTCCAAGGCAGGACAACACGGCAGAGGGTCATGGCAGAGGAGGGCTGTTCAAACATGGCAGGAAAGAAGCAGAGAATGTTAAGGAAGGTCATAGGGAGGGAAGATACAGTCTTTCAGGCCACACCTCCTTCGATCCTTGTCCTCTGACCAGGCTCCACCTCCCAACGTCTTGATATGAGAGATACATCACAAATAGTGCTATGAACATTATACCTTTTTTACATCAAATATAAATAAAATTGAAATTCAATTCTATCTGAGAAAGTACTCCCAATAAATGTATCTTAACATATATTCACATTTTAGTATGCATAGCACTATTAAAATTTAATTTTAAAATATTACTTAATTGCTTTATCATAGTTTACACTCAGTTTTCCATTGGAAAGAACATTCAAAGTAGACAAAAAATTCTTTTTAAAGCACCACCAGGGTATAATTTTGATGTGAAGCAAGTTCTCACAAAGCACCTTACCTTAGTTGCAAATAGGAAAGTCTTAAAACAAGCGTGGCATGCAATCATTTTCCTGTCTCATTAGAATATTATACATCAAAACTGAATAAGCCACACACACACACATACACACATACACACGCGCACACACACACACACACACACACACACACACACATGCACCCCTGCCTGAATAAAGTTAACTGGACATTCTTCTACCTTGTTAAATGAAGTATAATTTGTTTCAACACTTGCAGAATGCACTTTGACAATATGAGTGAAGCAACTAAAATATGTATATATGTGATATATATGCATACACATACACACACATACACACACACAGAGTCTGCCAAAAAATGTATACACACTTGCGGAAAAGAAAAACTTGTATAAATTTTTTGGTACTAGGTTTATTGACACATCATGAGATTAATAGAAGTTGCCTTTGGCTTCTTCAATTATAAAAGGTGCTCACGGTGGTGGCCATTAGTTTCCAGACATTTATTAGTACAGCTGCTTGGATAACCTTGGTCATTGAAATTGCTGCACATGCATTTTCAATTTCCTCTCTAAGGACTGGCTGTGGAGAGGGTTTTATGTGATATATGACATTTTCTAGGGTCCCCTATATGAGGAAGACACCATCTGTTGATAAAACATCATACTATTTTTTTACTGAAGTATGTATACATTTTGGCCCCCCATATATATATATATTTTTATCTCCTTTGACTCAGTACTTTTATTCCAAGGAAAGTGCTATTCATAAGGATGATTAACTTTAATGAGACAAACAATAAATAATCTTGGTACTGTATATTATGAGATATGCTACTATTACACTGTTCATGAAAAATCTTTTTTTAGTATATGTGCCGAAGTGAGCACTGTTCATGAAAAATTTATGATAAAAGTGAAGGAAAAAATGTATAATTACAACTTTTAAAAATGTACACACAAGAAAGAGGAGATATCTGAAAGAAAATAAAAATATGTTAGAGTGTATGTTTTAAGAAAGGGGACATTTGGTTATCTTCTTCATTTCTAATTTTTCTTTAAAAATGTATCTTACTTGAATACAAAATAATATTTCGAAAAAGATTTGACTTTGTTCAGGTTACAAATGAATGGCTTGTCTGAGAAGAATGTTCTGTAGTGCTGAATTAGAAGACAATCACTCCTCCTTTGCTAAAGCTGTCTTAGTAAGAGTTTGTAGAAAAATCAGAATCTATCTTTTCTCTGTGTAGCTTCCTGACTGCAGGCTCACAGTAGTCTGCTTGGTGTTGCTGTTGAGTGAATGAACAAATGCCTCGTCTCGGTGATTTAGATCTTTTGGTATTTTAAATAAATTCTTGGTCTCTTATTGGCACACTAAAGGAAGAAAATAATCTGGGCAAACTAGAATCAACTTGTTCCCCTAATTTTAAATTCCAGATGTTAAAATAGTCATGAAAAATTTAATTTTGAGGTTTTAAAAAATTTAATTTGGTAGTAGTATTTTTGTTATTTTTAGTTTAGCCACAAGACCTTATTTTCTGAGTGTTACAAATTTGAAGGGAAGATTGCTTATTTTTCATCTGAAAACTGTTGCATTTAAGGACATACATTCCTAGCTGAATTGTTACTGTAGCTTATGGGCTCTGGGGATGGGTTCCCAGGTTCTTTTATGTGACAAAAATTTGGACATAGTACATGATGGCGAGGAAACAGCAGCAAAGTTTGTTAAAACCAAAGCACGTTCAGAATTAGGGTGCTCAGGACCACAAAAGGAAAATGGCAGCAGTGTGTTGGTTGCAGGGGTCAGGGGTTTAAATGTTTAGGTTCTCCAGAGCATGTTCGACAGCACCGTTAGCAGGGTGTGAGTCATGTCAGCTGCATCTATTGCGCATGTTCTTTTCCATAACTCTGTTCTCATCGTATGTACAAGGTACAGTCTATATGCATGAACATTCAATGAGTTCCAGGGGAAGAAAGATTGATCTAGAGCACACAGGGTGGTCTAATGTGCCTGCGTCTTAGTATGGAAGTTTTGGAATTGTCCTTGGTGTGACTGGGGCCACTGTTTCTCTCTTCTCCAGCACCATGGGTCCTGGGATGAGGGCTGGCCCTGGGGCATTGCCCAGATTCTAGTGAGTAGAGTGGAGTGTCTCATAGCCTGTGATTGTGGTGTTTGTATTAGGAAGGGAAAACTCAGAGCTCAGGAAGACATTCTTAATTAAGTACCCTTTAGTTCAGAATGTCATCACGAAATGCTTCTTTCCTAGTACAAATTAATCTTGATGAACTATTGTTAGTAGTGAAGTGCTTAATATGTTCCTCTACCCCCTTTTCCATAGCACAGTAAAGCAATACATCATAAAGCAATTGGATATTGTTTTAGCTAAGGAAAATGTGTTTTATGTTTCACTCTGCTTCAGAAAACTAAGTTACACATTTCTCATCAAATTGTTTTGTCAATATTCATATAAATTTAAAGAGTTTTACAAAACAAAATTCTGTCGTAGACCTTTAGTTATTAACAGTTTTAGCAGCAATTTACAGATAAAGTTCAGATAGATGGAAGTCTTACTTGCCAAGGTTATACTTAAATTTGGGAAAAAAAGAAGAAGAGAAAGGGAAGAAAGGAAAAAGGGGGAAAGATAGGGGAGGGAAAAAAGAAAAAGTAAGTCTCTGGAAAAATTACCCATATTTACTAGAGCTTGCTTCGACTTAAATGTGTTAATAGAACTAAGCCAAACTGTCTTGTCTCCCAATTCATTAGCAATATTGTAATTAAAAGAGCACCTTCAGTTCCAGAGGGTAATGACCTTTTTAATTGAACTTGGGAATTCAGATTGCTGCTGAATAGTAGTGAATTTAAATGCTGAATTGAAACGCCAGATTTTCTTCTGGTAAACGTGCAACTGGGAATCAAATGTGAATTGCCCTAGCAACTTGTTCTTGTTTCAATACGTTGTCTTCCTTGGGTTTTGGGAGAAAATAGAATCTACTGAAAAATTATTGTGTGCTTGATTGTCACTTGACTGATCCATAGTAGTTACTTGTCCAAAAGAAATTATTACATATTTGGAAAATATTTAGCCTTTATAAAACATTGTTTTAAAGCAATCACTATTTGTGCTCCCCAAGACCTCTTGTCACCCATTTCATTATATAAAAATATATCTCTTTGCATAGTTTTAATCAGAGTAATTTTTAAAGTCAAATGCCAAACCACTTAAGCAGAAGAAAAAAAATCTCAAGATTATGTGGCTGAAACAAGATAAAAGTTTCTTTGTTTGTTTTCTGATATAACAATTATGAATGTGTATTCCAGGAGAGTGATGCATCTGTTTCACACATTTACTCAGGGTTTCGGCTGGGTGGTGCCCCTGCCTTCTTTACCATGTGGTGTAAAAGACCACTCTGCTTTTCGTCATTCCCACGTGGGTGGGGGGAATGTACAAGAGACAGGACAGCAAAGAGGGATATACTTATTGAATAAAGCAGGATCTGCATTGTTTTCCAAATTGCATTTATTCTTTCCCCTTGTTCAATGTAAAATGGTCTAATATACACCTTGAGTTAATAGAGAAATTGAAAATTATTTTCAGATATTGGTTAATTTGTGCTTACTATGTGTTACTATTCTTGATTACTTAAACAAGGAAAACTATTTTAATGTTTATAAATCCTCATATGTTAAGATTTAGAATTGAAAGAATCCTAAAAGTAATTTCACTTCTGAAACTTTACTCTCTCATTTTTTTAATATTCATCCAAGTGGTGATTTAGCCTTTGAATAAACACTTTTTTTGATAGGAAATATAACTGTGGCCCGTAACAGTTAATTCCATATTTAAATATTTTGATGTGCTAGTGTTAATGATTCATATTGAGCACATATTAAATCTCCATGTGAGAGCTTTAATATTGTTCTCTTACTTAGTTCTTACAACAGTCAGATCTAGAAAAATAAGGTCAAAATTTTCATATCCAGTGACAGACTAAATATGCTCTTTTATGGGAGATCAAATTTTCTTCTGGCATGTGCGTCACATTTCCAGCTTTTTCCAATAAGGTGAATCTTTTTCATTTACATACTTCTACTGTTTAAAGTTTTTCTTGTGACAGTCTTTGAGATATTTGAACTCAGCCCTCATATACTCCCTCTTCTCCCAGATAAATGTTATGGGCATTTGGATGGCTACTTTTAGCTCTTTGGTTATTACAGCTTCTCATTTCTAAAAGCTTTCTCATTTTGTTGTTGTTATTGTTGTTGTTTTTGTTTGTTTTGTAACATGGATCTAAATAAAGCTCAAAATGGAATTTAGTGTTCTTGGACTGGCCCAGTTAGCGTACTGTAACAGAAGTCTATCATCTCGAGTGCATAAGTAGTTTACTAATTTAGCCTGATTGAATTGCCTTTCAAAGACAGGTTCTGGTATTCATTTCTATTCAGCTTAATACTGTATTGGCATATAAATATATGTATTAATTAATTGCTGAGTTACAGGCTTTAGAAATTTGATGATATTTATTCTTTCTAATTTCCTGTTGTATTCTGTGAACACAGCCTGTAGAATCCTTTGACTACTCTCTGATTTCTGTGTACTGAAATTTCATATCATTGTAATGAAAAAGATTCAAAGTATGGATCCACTCAAAGAAAGGGAGTTTTCTTAAACTAATAAAGCACTTTGCTAAAGCATTTAACATGTATTCTTTCTAGCGGTTGGTTTGTTTGTGGAAGGGCCTTGCTATATAGTCCAGACTGGTCTTGAATCTCCTGCTTTAGCCTCCCAAATGCTGGGATTACTGACATGTACCAACAGTTCTATCTGTGCATTCTTTCTAGTTTTTGACACTACAGTGTAATATCATTATTAGTTTATGTATTTGGCCCATTGAAATTGATCAATGTGTCCAAGTTGATAAAGAAGATTCAAAGAGAGTGCCTGTTTTACTTTTTCTTATATTGTCATAATGATAATGATAAATATGTTGACCCAAAGGATTAAGTAATCAGAAATGAATTATAAGAAAAAATTTGGTGATATTTCTATTATTAGCTGAACTTTCCAGGGTCTTATGCAAAGCTTATACTGTATTAAAATGAGAAAGGTGAAAATCATTGTACAGTATTATAATTCCTCAAATAAATATACTTGGAGATGGTGAAACAAATTGAATTTTGATTTCTATATCCAAATTTCGAATGATTGTTACACTCACCCAAAGGCAGATAAATAACATTACGATTATCAGGCACTTTATTCACTTCAAAGATATTAGAATCTTTATATCTTCCAGGTGACCATTTGTTTGGGTTTGTAAAAAGTGAATAATTGGGCAATGCAGTTATGTCAGTATAGAACTGCTAGTGGATGTTGTTCTTGATTTTCTTTTGTAAAGAAACTTGAGTCTATTGTCCTCATAGAGTTCATTTACCTGAAAATCAGTTATTCCATCTCAGCTTCCTTGACTCTATTTAGAAGTAAATCCATTAATTTGACTTTCCCACATCAGCAGTAATCCAAGCCTGTGGGAAATGGTTTGTAAGAATATGATGATCTACAGATACAAGTTATATAGTATCAAGGAGAGTATATTAGGTATAGTTCTCTTCATGTTTCTCCCTCTAGATTTTTGATTTTTTTTTTTTTAAGCTGGGGATTGAATTCAGGGCCTTGTGCTTGCTAGGCAAGTACTCTAACCACTGAGCTAAATCCCCAGCCTGGATTTTTGAATCTCAAGGAAGAAAATAGCCTATATCTCTTCACATGCCTTCGTAGCACTGAGCACGATGTTCATCATATAGGAGGTACCCTACACACAATCAATCAATCTGTTGATTGAAGGTTAAAATTTCCCAGTTTATTAGTTTCAAAAAGAGTAAGATACACTATGGAGATAAACAGTGATGATATGGATTTGCAAATAGGTAACAGATTTTTCACAAAAAATTTTAACTCCTGCTTATCCAGGAGTTAAAGAGTTTTATCCTAAATATAAAAATAATGTCAATACACACAGATGCAAATTATTCAAAGGCATTTTTAAATTCCAATATGATTTTCCTATATCATTTAACACATCTTCTCTTTGTCATCTATTATGTGCTAAGGGAATGCAAATTAACTATTATTAATTTAAATAAGACATAATTAGTAAGGTAAATCTTCTGCCAAAAGCCATGTAACGCATTCCAAAGCCAAATATAAATGAGCTATGATTAGCCTGCTGTTCTCCTTTATTAGTGCAGATTAATGGTGTATTCCCTGTGGGTAGAGAGATGCACAACCATGTGTGTTTTCTAGGAGTCTTGGGACCATTTGTGACTACAAAGAAAACTTTGCATCTCCCTATTCTGTGACAGTATCCCAGTATTTAATCAATGTGAGAAACCAAGTTTGACTGGACTGGTGTGGACTGATTAAAAAGCACGAGCAGGATTTGTAAGCAGAACATTTAATGAGCTAAGTAAATTTCTCTACCAGTCAATAGCCAACGCTTGCTTTCTTCATGCAAGCACTTCAGTGATTCTTCTCCTGCCCTCGACCATTACCCAGCCTGTGAGTAGCATTGTTTCCAAAGAGCACTCTCAGAAACATTCTTACTAGAAGAGACATAGGGAGTAGCAATCCATTAATGAAGCAGATTCACATTGATTAATTACATTCCACTTCCTTTGCTCAGACCTGTAACACAGCTCCAGGAGGGGAAAAAAAATATGATGCGAGGAGGAGAAATGCACTCAAATTAAATTTTCAAGTCTGATTTATGAGACTGCTCCCTCTGAAAATCTAGCTTTTTTTTTTTTTCCTAATTTAAATTATTTGTTCTTCTGCTTCCCTAACCAGGCTGTTCTAACATAAGCTGGTTTTTGGCTGGGAGCCTGCAATCATTCCCATCTTGCCTTGTTCTCATTACAGCACTTTGCCTGATAGGAGTGAAGACCCTTGAAACTGGAAATCCAGACTATATAGAGCAAAACCTATTGTTGACAATGGGCAGTTAAGAGACAGCAGAGGCTATTAACTTACACTGTTGTTTTCTGGTAGCCATTGCAGGGCACTGCATGCATGCTATTATTTGCAATCAGGGTCACCATTCTAGTCCCTGCTGGAATTCATTTTTATCAAAAGCAAGTAAGCAAGATGGCTACAGAATGTTTTGTGCAGTGAACTGACATGTAAGATGTTTTTGATGAACTTAGTCCTTAGAATCATGTCCTGTGGCTATAAGGCAAAGTACTTTAGGTTTGTACATGTGCACAAGGGTGTAATTTGGAGTATTAGCTATAATGCTGTTGCTTTCATTTGTAGAGGACTGTAGGATTTAGAAAAATGGGTCATTGAGTAGGACGGAGGGCATGCCAGCTACACGTGTATGTGTATGGGAGGACTACAAACAGCAGTGGAAAATGCAAAAACTTATGAGTCTAAATTGGGAATAAAGTCATGTAAACGTTAACTGAAGGAGAAAGTAAATGCAAAATGATGAATGAGAGAATTCCAAAACAGTACATTGTAAGTAAATTTTACAGACACCTTCTAAGGAGTATGGAATAAATCTAATGGGGATGGAGTAAGAAGGTTTTTAGTGAAGAGAAGTGACAAAAAATATGTATTATTGGGAAATCAATTTCTCCTAAACAAAAAAATGGATGTTGTGTCAGTGGAGTATATTCATGAGATTAAGACTGTTTCAGTTGAGTATAATTTCAGATTTGAAAGAAGAAGGTAACATCAGAGACAAAGTTACACAAACGACTAGGTATCTGGGAAAGGAAGAAAGTGGACTTCAAGATGACTATGGAATTTCAAAGCTGGACAATTAGGAGTACTGTACACTGACTTCATCGTCAGAAATTACAAAACCAGAGAATGAATAAGTTTACAAAAGAAAGATGGTATGTTTGATTTTAGACAGTTTTGAGACACAGTACCTGTTAGGTATCCAAAATACTCACAACCTAAAAGAGGAAAAGTTTAATTTAGCTCCTGGTTTGGAATGCAGTCCATACTCAGCTAACTCCAAGGCAGAAACATCATTATGAAAAGACATGTTGGAGCAAAACTGCTTAATTCATTGTGGTTGGGGAGCAGAGCAGGGGAAAGTGCCAGAGAAGAACACACAAGGCATCATCTAGAGTACCCAAGGCCACAACACACATCCACACTCACCCAGGTGTGCCCAGGAGCAAGCAGGGAACTGGACCTAACAGGATTAATGAAAGCAGTGACCTTACCCCATGTATGTCTTAATCTGATTAATTATTTTTATCCTTTAAAATAGTCTTTATAGTACACCAGTGAGTGTAAATATAAATGTTTTTCTGAGTTTGTGAATCATTTTAGCAAATTTATTGAGCCTAAAGAAGGGGTTGTGGAACCCTAATTTATAAGCAGTTGGTCAGAAGTTCTGTAGGCCTGAACTTGTGACTTGTGTTGATAGAAGAAGCCCGTTTTGTGGGACTGAACACTCAGCCTATGGGATTTGCTGCATTTTTCTGGTGGACAGTATCAGTATTGAACCGAATTAGAGGATGCCAAGCTGCTATCCACTATAGAACTGATCGCTTGCTTCATGGTGGAGAGAAATGCAGAAGTAAGTGATTGGTATAGTGAGCATGTAGTAGGGAAACTGAGTTTAGCCTGGTGTTTTCTTAGTATACTTAGATGGTAGGAAACAAAAAGGAAGATAAATGTTCTGGAAAGTAAAAAGGGAGGTGAGGGACCCACCCATCTACATGGCCAATAGTTTAAATATTTTAGGAGAGAAAATAACCACCCTTTGAAAAGTTTGCAGGAGATTCTGATAAGGGCAAATCAGATGTTCATTTAAAGCAAGATGTTGAAGGAAATGTTCCGAAGATATTTTGCTAATGAGTTTGAGAGAATGTGGTGGAAGTTCTCGACCGGTTAAGGAGGGGCTAAATTGAATCAGATAAGGAAATCTGTAGAGCCTGATGTGTTTTGAGCTTCCCATGGTAACTAAAGTGAATAGGATCAGAGAGCTTTACAGGACTAACCCTGATGGTTCCTCAGGCAGTCTGTGGTGATGGAGATTTAGGAACTTGGTGTGGCAGAGTAGGGGAGGAAGACTGTGATCAGGCAGAACTCAGTGGGTCCCCTCCTCACATGTGTCTCTGATGATGTGTTCCCTTACCAACGCCAAGAATCCTCCACCAAGAATGACAGACCTCGATTTAAAATTTCTTAGCTACATTGGAATTTGTAGACAGAAGTCAAGTTAAACATGAAAATAGTGAGGTTAATGAGAAGATATCAGAAGGCCTAAAAAGGGGGTTAAAAATTTAAATTACTTTGAGGATAAGGTGATAAAAATGTTTCTTCATGAAAAAGCATGATATAAAGCAAGGGAGAAAGATAGTATCTGTTGATCTTTACGCAAATCCTAAAGAAACATTTTGACAGATCAGGCTTACTGTGCACCACTACTGGACCAGAAGACCAATGTTACTTGATTGTTAACTTCAAAATAAAAGTTGAGTGAGACTCAACCTGAACTTGTTACTGAATAAAATGTGTACAGGACACCATGGTTGACAGAGTGGACAGAATGACATACAGAGTTTTTCCAAAAATAGGTGTACTCAGCTTCAAGGTACATTAGAAACAGGTCCTTGCCCCTCGATATGGAGACTTGACATAGTTGTAGAGTTTGGCTGTGGCAAAAACTTGAGACACTGTGTTTAAAGAGAGAAAACAGTGTTTCTCCTAGGAGGTGCGACTTGGTACACAGAAAGCATATGGAAACAGTCACAGAGTAAACAGGAAAAACTTAAAACTGTTAAGAGACCTGCCGTTTATTACCAGGACCTCCAGACAACAGAGTTTGTGGAGAACCAGTTCCCACACGCCCTTCTTGGAGACTGAGAGTAGTCCAGAACTGCAAAACATACAAACACCAAGACTAAGAAGGTTGGTTAAGGCAGGTCCCAATTCTGGAAGAAAACTGAGCTAAGATGAATCACAGGACAGGCTTTGAGCAGCAGTGAAAGCAGAGATTATGGCCTGAAAGCTATACACATATTGCAGAGATCTAGAATATACCATGTCAGGTTCATTTCTGGTACTGTGAATTTCAGACTTAGTTGAAACATACCATAATTTCAAGGTCTACTGATACTTTAGTCACACTTTCTAAGCTGCTTGCTGAACCAGTGAGAATTAACTAGGATCATGGAATAAGCGTGTACATGTGTAGAATAGATCAGTAAAGCCACCTTGATAGAACTGGAAAGGAGATTGATCCGGCAGGGATGAGTTGAGATGGGACAGATAGCTGCTTAATAGGGGCGTGTGGGAATGAAGAAAGTTGTGGGAATGAAGGGAAAAGGAGACTAATATAACCAGGCAAGAGTCTTGTTGGTTTAAAAAAAAGATCTTCCCACAAAGCTTTTTTTTTTCAGCTGAGAGGGGGAAAAATATCGGCTGCTCACTGTAATGTTAACTTGACAAATCAGCTTGCCCACATGAAGTCCGCTTCTCATCTAATTTTGTTTTGTGTCATGGGAGGAATGATATTACAAAGATAAATTGAAGTGTTCTCATGGGGCTCAAGGATTTGTAGCTCTGAAGAAACTTACACAATATTCCATTTGTGTGTACCTAGAGCTAGTAAGACATTTCCCTGTGGTTTTGAGCAGAGGAGCTAAGCTGAGCTTTCTCAAGCTAGTGAATCCTCAGACAGGAGACTTCTTTTGATGACCTCTGTGCCTGCTACTTGAAGAGTCAACTTTTGTTACTTTGACATCAGTGTTTTTGGGCTGTGATGCACAGGATTTAGGCAACAATGGAGAGTAAAAACTGTAACATTGGCATCTCCCATTAATAGCTGTACAAGCCAGGAATACTTTGAAAATTGCTAAAGATAAAATGAGAATATGGATATCCATTACAAGTGTCATAAATGTCACACTTCATATAAAAAATTAATTTAACAGTTAATTTTATATCCCAATATTTATAAAGTTAGAGTCCACATGGTCAGCTCCTTCCTCTTCCTTTCTCTCTATTTTTCATGCTAGAGAAGAGCAGATTGAAGGGAAAGTTCATGAAAATTAAAAGAGGTGGTGAAGAACCTAGACTATTAGAGCAGAAAAGACTTCAAAAATCACTCGTTCTCATGCTGTGATTGCAGTAAAGTGACACTAACCTTGATAGGGTAACGTGGATCTCAAACTTGAATGAGAATGTTCATACCAAGTCTGTCTATTAGCCAGCCACACTTTTCCCTCAGGACAAATCTGGCTTTTACTACTCTGCTGATGTCTGAAAGTCTTTTCAAGTTCACAGTTGTGCTTATTAGCAAAGCCTAAAACTGAAGACAGTCCTAACGAAGTACCTTTACGAGTACATCACTCATAGCAGAACTTTTTTATTTTTTTATTTTTAAATTTTTTATTTTTACCAAGAACATGTATTGGTACATTGCATACATAATGATCATAATCAACATGGTTATTTTGTACCTGTACATGATACATCTTGGTTTTCCCCCCTCTTCCCCCCTTCCCCTCCCCTCCCTTCCATCCACCCACCCCTTCCTATTTGCAACAAGTGTAGCTACACTTTACCATTTTTTCCCCTTTCATCTTACTTTTCTTTTAACTTTTGGAACCACAAATTTGCAGGGAGAGTTTCTAGAAGAGTGAACGGAGGTACAAAGCACCACTGCAAGTACTAGAAGTGGTGTGTGTGTGTATGTGTGCATGCGTGCGTGTGTGTGTGTTGTGTGTGTGTGTGCCTGTGTGTTGTAGCAGGTGTTGATAAAGTTGATTTTCCTTTGTAAAGGAAATAATCACATTTGATGTGAGGACCGGATTCTCCTCGTGCAGTGATGGTGAACCTTTTAAAGATCCAGTGTTCGAACTACAATTCAAAACCCACTTAATGCAAAGTACCAACATTGCAATTAAACCTGAATACTGTGGTTTTAGTTCAGAAAAAACAACCCATACATTAACATCTTTTGTCTTAAAAGGAAAATACAATAACAGAGCTTTCAGTTATACAGACAGCTGGCGCTGCGACTCCTTCCTGAGCATGCGCACGGCCCCAAGTGAGCTGGGTAACTTGGCTTGTGTGCGGACAGAGAGGGCTCTTGGTGACCACTGCAGCAAGCACGCCAGAGATCAGCCGGCACTGTCTTAGCGGGTGTTATACTTTGCTTAGTGTAAATGTTATACTTTCAAGTGTGGGAAATCTAGTCTCTCTAGCTGCCTAGGAAGCCAGTGCCAAGTCCCTGTTTATGAAGGTATTGACCAGAGTTTACATTTTGTTTACCATATTGAAGAGGGGTCCATAATTCATATGTCTTGCTACTGGGGTCTCTGTGCCACTGGTGTTGCATGCATGACTGTCCCATTGGGACAAGCCACCTGATGGGACAGTCATCAGCTGTTTTATACCACCACTGGTGGTATAAGCTGGCAGGAATGTGTTAAAAGAGAAAAATTCTAATAAATACAACCTGGTAGTATTATAATGTACTTCAAGCGCTCTAATAGGTGTCTGATCTCACTGAGTAGTTCCTAATGTCACTCATGAGCCACACAGTTGAGATAACAGGACAAAGTGTCCAGAACACTGGCTTTGGAATAAAGATCCACTTACTATTTTCAGACTTGTCTTGGAATTCATCTGTAAAATGAGTATGACATGCTGAGGATTAATAGTGATGCCTGGAAAGTACTTAGCACAGAATTCAGCCTTAGGGGATTCAATAAGTAGCAACAATTAATATGTTGGCTGCTATTGTAGTTATCATTGGTAAGAGGAGTGATAGGGAGAGCCTGTAGCTGCCTTCGCCTTCTGCTTTAAAGGCATTACCACCGTTCTGCAGTAGAGCAGTCTCCCTTCCCCTTTTCTGGCTTATGTCCTTTCTGAGCAACCCAGGATATTTGTCATTCTTACCAGGAACATGGGTGAAGGAAGCCTCTGCTTCCTCTTAGGTTTGACTGGATACCACAGATTTCCCAGCAGTCTTCAAAGAGAAGTTATGGTGCTTCTCTAGATCAGTAGTTTCCAAATATTTTAAACCATTCATACATTTCATTGAAACAGCAAAAAGCATATACCCTGAGTATATGTTTGCTTATTTATGAATCATATATAGCTACTACTCTGCTAATATGTATATTTTAAAACAAAGCAGGAAATTTTTTTAAAAATGTGAGACATAAATTCATATTTTCTTCCATATCTTGTGGGTCACTTTTCACACACTCTGAAGCGCACACCTTGAAAACCTTTGCTCTGGAAGTTTATTATATTTTTATAAATCGGACTTCCCTTCATTTATCCCTCCAGACCTAAGTTCCCTCCCCAAAATTCATTCCACACACTTGGATTTCTTTCCTTGGGGAAAGCTGATAATCAGACTCTGTGTTCAGGCGAGAAATCTCACTCTAGTTTTCCTGTTGATCCTCTAGCCCAGTGGTTCTTTAGCTTGGGCATACATTCGATTCATCTAGAGAGCAGTAAAAAATTCCTATGGCTCAGTCTCAGAACATTTAAATCAAAATCTCTGTGGGTCTGGTCCGTGGCTGAGAGGAGACTCTGCCTTCCCTCAGGTTAGATCGGTGAGGTCTTGGACAGAAGCAGGCAGCTCTTTGCCACAGGTCCTGGTCAACACCCCCGCGCTGGGAGCTGGGAACTCGGAGGCTACAGGAGAGGATCTCCTTTACCTGCCTTCCTTCTGTCTTCCTCAGTTACAGTTTAGGAAGAGGAGGCCCATTCTCTTATTCTCATTCTGGAGTACCCGATCTGACAATATCTGAACCAATTCAGCTTTAACAGCAACAGCACTGTAATCTTGCTGTAGATGGAAGAATGGGCACCTTTGTTCTTCTAAAGTTGGAGTTTTGTTTTGTTCTCCAACTGCTAATAAAAAGGCTACAGGAGCCAACAACTGAGTGGGTGATTGGCAGGAAGAAGGGAGGGTGGGAGGAGACATAGAGATACCTGTCTTTATCATCTCACTTTTAGAATAATCCCTCCATTTATTTCTACTTCCAAAAAAATCCCGTTGAGGAGCTCATTGCTCCCTCTTTTTCTTTACTTTTTTTTTTTTCTGAGAGTAAGGTAAGAATAGAGAATTACAATATTTTTTGCAGCATAATGGGACATCCCTAACCAGAGTGCCATAAACATTTAATTACCTGGAGGGCTTGGTAAGGGGCATTTGTCACTGAGCTCATTATTTTATTTTTATGCATGCCTGCTTAACCACTAGTAAATGTTCCTTCCTTCCCTTTCACCTGTTCCTTCGGCTCCCCTTATGAAATAGCTTTCAAAAAGCCTGAGTCCACATTCCTGCCTGAGGTGTGAGTTGTTATGTAATCATTTAAAGATGATTTTCAAGTTACAGTAGTTCTCAATTGCTACCATTCTGGCCAAGGAATATCTCCCCTTTCCCACAAATGCCCCTCCTCCCACCATCTTCTTAAGAAAACCCTAGAAGGGTCACATATTTGTGCAGGAATGAGTTGAATCAAATATGTCCATCTGACCTCCTCACAATGGTCTTAGAATCTAATAAAAATGTGGACCCACAAGAAAATAATGAAATGAAATGAAGCAAATATTAAAAATGGAGAAAAAATAAAGTTCTTTGATAGCACAGGGCAGCTAAATTGGTTTGAGGAATCAAAGAACAAAGATAAAGATATAGATGAAAGCATGGCATTTTTGGAGAACATTGAGTATTTTGTTTCCTGGAAGCATTAAGAACAAAAGATCGTGTGCAAATAGTACAGATCATGAAAGACTATATGAAGTGCGTAGAAAAAAATTATATTTAATAACATAACCCAATACACAAATACCACTTACTTTTAGTAGTATATGTGTTGCAAAAAAAGAAAAAAATAGTTTAGTGTTATTTAAAATCATTTTCCTATTCATTATACAAATATTTGTTAATTGCATACTCTGGCAATACTATTTTAGCCTTTGGTGCTGTGGTGCTATAGTTTGGATCTGAAATACCTCTCAAAGGCCCTTGTGTTCAAGGCTTTCTCCTCAGCATAGCCTGTTTAGAGGTGCTACTTTTAGGAGGTTGGGTTTTATGAAAGGTCCTTAGGTTACTGGGGTGTGTTCCTAAAGGAGATTATGAGAATCTGGCCTGTTCTCTCTTCTTGAGCAGTTTTGCTCTATTACATGTTCCCACCATGACGTGACACCTTCACTGGGGTCCCTAAAGAAATGAGGCTGCTAGATCTTGTATTGTGCACAGAAGAACTGTGGACTAAATAAAGCTCTTTTCTTCATGAATTGATTGTCTCAGGCATTTTGTCATAATAACAAAACTGAAAAATATTGCATTCAATTATTATTAGAGAACTATTGAAAAAAATTTACATGTAAATAAAATAATACCTGTATTTCAGAAAGAGGATACAAGGAATGATGTTGTTTGATAGGTGAAGCCTGAGAATAACACAAGGAGACATTTTAGGCTGCCACTGTGTGAGAATAAATAAATAATTTAGGACAATAAGGCAATTGCAACATCTGGGAATTATTGATATTGGGAGAAAGAGGAATTACAATCATTCCCAGAATTCTACCTTAGATAATAAGACAGTAAGGGCAGAAAATGTTAAATGAAGGTAATGATACTTTTATATTCATCACTCAACAAACATTTATGAAAAGGTTAGAGAGATGTGTCAGTCTGAGCTGTCACTATTTGTTGGCTTTTGCTTTTGTTCATAACCTGAAAAGACTTTTTGGTTCTGCTTATATGTGATCATGCATAAAAGCTGGTTACACTCTTCACTATTAAAAGTTTCACACTTTGGCTGCCCTTTCTTCATTACTTGTGGCTGCAGATTGGGTTCATAAGGGCAGAGGTGGACGTCATGGCTGAGTAACTAAAGAATCTAGAGCCTCTGTCAGCAAATTGAATCGTCAGCATTCTTTTAAGGAAATCACCTGCTAGCTTATTAAAGTTAATTACCTGCAGGTACCAAGTTCCTTAGCCAGAGCTATCAATGTCGCTGTGAGAGAGGTGCTTAACCCTGTACTGGGAGGTTGGGAAAGCTAGATGAGTACCAGCTCACGGGGCTTCTTAGCTTCAGGGAGACTGCTTCCTACTTCTTCATTGTTTCTTTCTTTCTGTCCTTCTGCCATCCCTTACTCCTATCCCCTACCACATGGCAGCTTTTCTGATAATGTGTTAATTTTGCTCCAACATTTGGTGGGCATTTATTAAGTGATTGGCGATTTCTAACCTCAGGAAATATGATAACGAGTGACGCAGCTTCTGTGTATTCAGAACTCTCAGTGTAGAACAGGAGACAGACTTTTAAACCTATTATTGCAATATCATGTTAAAATTCTAAAAAAAAAACTGATTTGTACAATATCCTATGGGAAAGCACACACACACATTAAGTACAAACATACGTTTACATTTTCTTTGTAGTTATCCCACTTTAGGAGTTAGGATAAGATGATGAAATATTGCCTGTACTAGTCAGAGTCCTCCAAAATTAACTGCCTTATGCTACTGTGGGGAGTCCGAAATCCATAGGAAAGAAACTCACACAAGAGTTGACGTTAAGATCTTGAATACAAAATGTGTAGTGCAGGTTGGAAACGAAATCAACATTTCTATGTGAGTCTTGAGGAAGGTTCCTGCTTCTCAGGGAAATTTCAGTTTAGTGCTCTTAAGGCCTTGTACTTATTTTATGTAGCCCATGCACAATTCCAACGGTACTTCCCTTTATTGAAGATAGTCAATTAATCACCTCTATAAACTACCTTTGCAGCAATACCTAGACAAGTATTTGACTAAACAACTGGGGGTAGCCTAGCCGAGGTGATAGATACAATTTACCATCACATCACCTATGTGTAGAAACAGTCCCATACATGTTACAAGTTTCCCTTTCAAGTCCCCTTCACATTTATGGCCACAGAGACACCAAAGTTTATAATAAGAATGTTTTGGCCCAAACATGATAAATTAAGTAATTATACCAAGGAACACCTAGAAAAAGCATACTGTTTTATTATCAAACTTAAATGTATTTTATCAAACATATCACAATGTAAAACATTACACATAACTCTACTAGAGTATAATCAGGTCTTTCTTCTCCACCTCCATCTTTGTAAAAAATGAGACTCCTTCTTTTAATGTAACAGGGATGGGGCAGTGAGGGAGAGGAGGAGCATGGTTTGTGGATAGAAGATAGAAGCTTTTTTCTGGTAGATCAAGTCGGGTGAGGTACCACAAATGTATAAAAGTTCCAACTCCTAGGTGTATTGGGGTATTTTCCTTAGGATTGCACTTTAAAATGTAATCTTACTTCTCTGATTCTAGCTAAGATGAGGGTGCTAAATAGCTGAGTAATAACATGCTTAGGTGTAAGACAAAGGGTCTCCGTCTTTGGTCCCATGAATTAGAGGGCCCTACATGCCACAAACACACAATCATAAATGCCTTTGTCATTTGGTATTGGCACTGACTTGGTACAATTTATAATCCTGATTATCTATTTTCAGGATTAATGTTATTCAAGCACCAGGAAAATTCTTCTCCATGTCTTTTCCTACATTTTAGAAGCAAAAGACAACAGAATTCATACCATAAAAGTGTGAAGTTTGAGCTACGTTCTATACCAGAGATAAACATTTTACTTTGCAATATGAGGGTGTGGTAGGCTGGGTTGTGAGCAATGTAAAAGAAAAAAATAAGTTATTTTCAATGCTTCTTTTTGAGATGAATACACAAATCATTGCATAACCAAAGGTTATTTTCCCAGGTAGAGCTCAGCATCAGTTTTCCTGCTTCTGTTCATCTTTTATTGGTGGATTAGAAAGTCCACACAGGTTAGCATAGTATCTGCATAGGAAAACTAAAGTGTATTTTGTATTATTAAACAGTTCATCTCACCCTTGAATTTGTATATATGTAGGACTAGTGTTAGAATTTAAACCTAAAATGCACCCCCCCAAACTCTCATGCCCCCAGAGGTGGGGCTTTTGGAAGGTGATTGAGCCCTAGGGTGCTGTCCTCAACAGGGGGTTAACCCACTAAAGAGGTCAGCAGCTGAGTGCATGGTTTGGTGGTGGGCTGGTCAGAGGTGGGCCAGTGGGGATTCGCCTGGAAGGATGTGTCTCCTGTCTCTCTGCTTCCTGGCTGCCATGACGTGAGCAGCTTCCCTCCAGAGCGGGCCCTTTCACTGTATCTTGTGTTTGAGCCTGCCAGCCACTAACTAAAACTACCATTAACTGTGAGAAAAAATAAACCTCTTGTCCTTTAAGTGGCTTGTGTTTAGTATTTTGTCCTAGCCACAAAAGAGAGACTGAGACAACTAGAGAAAACATGCATGAGGTATGCTAGTAACTTTTTATATTGGTGGGCGTATGGGTATTCAGTGTTAAATGGAGCAAAGTCAAGTGAAAGAATAGCAGTTTTAATGAAATATTCTCAAATTAAAATTTGATATGCATTATGTACCTGTCACTTTTCACTTAATAGGTAATTCTTCTTAACAAAAACTTGAAATCAAAATGTTTTTATTTTTGAGTTTTCAATTGAATTTGATTTTAATAAAATATATTTGCATTTCCTATTATTTGAAAAAAAATTACATTTTTTTGAGGCAGAGTCTCACTATGTAATTCAGGCTGGCCTTGAACTCATTATGTAGCCCAGAATGGTGTCAAACTTCCAGCAAGCCTCCTGCCTCAGCCTCCCAAGTGCTGGGATTACAGGTGTGTGCCACCATGCCCGGCAAAAATTACATTTTATTTTAAATTATTTGGGTTATCAATGTCACTAAATTAAAATTTTTTATTATAACAACATAATTTGATGAAATAAAGGCAAGAAATATAAATGTTACTGAACATTTACATAACGGCTTGTGAATTGCTTTGTATTTTATTACCCAAACATTGTCCTTTAATCAACAAACTCCCAGATATGCTATTAAATATTAATTATAGTATCTTTGATAGTTTTCCAACTTTCAGTCATTTAAAAACCATTTATTTTCTATATTTTTAATTTATCATTAAGATCATATTTAATGTATCAGAATGATAGAACATATTTTATTGAAGTTTCTTAGTTTTATTTATAAATTTTGACTGTTTGGACATATGATATGTGGGCCTCCATTTGTACTTGCTTTGGGCCCTGCAAATCTAGGCACTAGCACTGCTAAACAAGCGGGCCAACATTTGGGAGAAGCCATCGATATCCTCAAAGAGCTGCAATTATTCCAAGAGAAGGATAACACTCCTGAACTCTTGAACTCTTGAGGTCAGAATAAGGAATGCCATTTCTGTCTTTCCCTTTAACTCCTTGCACCCAGTAAACGGAGTATTTTGTTTTAAAAGCTAAATGTATAAAAATGTTAATTCAGGAAAATTGTGTAGGTGGACCTGGAAGGACTGGAATAAGCTGTAAGTAAATTATTGAAATTAGCCCTCAGAAATCATTCTGCAAAAAGGGACATGGGAGCTGGATCTGGAAAGATGAATAAAACTCCTCCAGGTGGATGCATTTTGTGTGGGAAGAAGTGCACTAGGAAAAGGCATAAAAAAGCAGGTTGCACTCACAATATTTCAAAAATGTTCATATGACTAAAATTCTAGGTGAGAGGGAGGAAATGGAAAGAGAGAGCTGAAACATCAGCACAGAAAGGCATTACATGTCTGTTTTAAGACCTCAGACTTTATCCTTGACCTGGAAGAGAAATTTCATCAAAGAGACTTTAAGCAAGTCGGTGACCAGGCTTTTCTTTTTAAAAATAGGACTCTAGAGCCTTGCATTTCAATTTTAGTGTGCATGATAATCAGTTGGAGGGCTCGTTGAAACACAGATGGCTGGATCCCACCTCCGAGTTTCTGACTCAGTAGTTCTGGGGTAGAACCCAAGAATTTGCATTTCTAGCAATTCCTGAGTGATGTGATGCTCCTGATATGAGAACCAAACTCTGAGAACCACTGACTCTCAAAAAAGTGGGGGTGGTGAATTTCAGTGTTTGAAGAATTGCAAACGTCTAAAAGTTCCAACTCCCAGATATCGAGTATATAGAGCAGATACAACATATACAGTGTATCAAATCTACATGGTATACTGGTATAGGATAGATATATATAGAGAGATAGATACATAGTATTTATAGTACAGGGAGGTGCGACTACCAATAATAGAGAAGATAGAGAATAATTACATTAGATCAGACAAGATACTGAAGGTATTACAAAAGCAAAGATGAAGAGTCTAAATAGGAGTTTTAAGAATAGTGACTAATTGAATTTGGAGGGTCTAGGTAAGGAAGAGGTTTTGAAGATGCCTCTATGTGTGGCTTGTCTTTGACTGTATGAAAGAGCTCAGGTTGGTAGTCTAGAAAGAGAATAAAAGAGAATAGATTTCTACTTTAATTCCAGTCATTGATGTGGAGGTGCAGTTTAACTGAATATCATGTAACAACTCTGACCACCTAATTTTGGGTATTCCAATATGCAGAAGATGGAAATTATTCACTTGCAGAATATCCTTAGTTCCATTAACACAAAATACATTAGCTCCATTAGTGAAAGTTTGAAATAAATATTAGTGATATGTAAATATATTGTTCATCTATTACAGTCAACATATCACAGTTTTATCATTTTGGTTTAAAGATTGATCTTTTTGGGGCATTGGGTCAAGTCTATAATTTAATTCCTGCTTTATAAGGTAAAGCTGTCAGAATAGACATTTTTACTTCGTTTTGCCCTATAATTTATTTTTTCTGTTCAGTGTATCTGTACACTTTAAAATTTTATTTTAGGTTAGTAAGGTTAACATCACTGTCTTTTATAAGGCAAAGGAAAAACTCTCATTCTTAATATTTGAATGAACCTGGGAAAGAATATATACATTTGGGGGTTTCTCGTTCCATTTGTGTAAATAAGTAAATATTATAAACCAAGTTAGTAAGTTCTTAAATAAAATATTTTCCATCTATCTACCTTCACATGCTAATCCACGTAACAAAATTTTTGTGTAAAATTTCTATGCCTTTGGCTAGAATTGCTTATCATTCTGCATCTCCAGAATTTTGTTTGATGGGCCTGTGGTGACTAGATGAGTTATAAAATGTAGACATAGTTTATGTTAGGTATTAATTCCATAATAATAATTTCCTTGGTTATTTCAGTGTAATTACTAGTCAGATTATGCTATGTTTAGCTGGGTATGGTGGCATATACCTGTAATTCCAGTATGTGGGAGGCTGAGGCAGGAGGATTACTGTGAGTTTGAGGCCAGCCTGAGCTACATAATGCGACTGTGTCTTAAAACAACAACAACAACAACAAAAATATTATGCTATATTTTTACATAATCTACTATTTACTAGTAGTGATTTAAAAGATTAGAATATAAAGAATGGTATTGAAATTTAAAAAATTTAAACATTTACATAGAAATGTTTATGCAAGAAAATATAGAATTAAAATTCAGAATTGCTAAATTCATTTGTTTTCTAGTATCTTTCCAATACAAACTTTTAAAAAACATAGAGCAAATTATTATTAACACATTCCAACATTCAAAATTGGAATTACTTAAATAAAATTAAAATTTAAAAAATTATCTAAATCATTGTTTTGACATATTATGGTGTTTAGTACCCATTTAATTGTAACATACAAATTTGATATTGCGCTTCGCAGATGATATGTTTAGCCTCACATATATGTACATTTGAGAGTGGTACAAATTGTTTAATATTGCAATCTATTCCTTAGTCACATGTGAACTGTTCTGACAGCTGTAGATGTCTCTGAACAAAGGAATATAACAAGAAAAGAAAATGGATATACTGTACAACTGGGACATAATACTAAATGCAAGAGAATATTGCATTCTACTGAGAAGAGAATTTGACAAGTTCATTAATTTATCTTTCTCTTCTTTGAGCACTTCCATTGCTCATCTTATCCCCACACTGGGAAACAATGTCCTTCTTCAACCCAGACAGCAACAAACTTTAATATGGTTTGGACACAATCATTTTTTAAGATATTAAGGAAATAGGCAACAAATATGGAGAAACAGTCCCCCAGGAACTGAATTTATTCATGGAAACTGATATTTAAGTGCACAGAAATTCTATTCCATGTAACAAGGGTGGGGTGTGATAGATGAGTTTTAAGTGGCAAATATTAATACTAGGACCCTAGATAGTTTAAGAGGAAAAAGTACTAAATTATAGCTTTCTTTTTCTTAGCATCTTTTATTTGCTTTTCTTTCCTTCCCCGAGGTTTGAGCTCTGAGAAATGTCTGTTATTTTGTGGAACAGGTGCTCTTAGTAGCTACTTGAATTAGAGAAATCGAATAATGGTTTTAATTAAAATATGGGAAGGCCCTAAAAAGACTGGAGCTAAGGGGAGGGGAGGAGGCTAGAGACACTGGCCTGAAGGAGGAGAGTGGTATGAGGAGGCTTGAACTCGGTATCTGGAGGGAGGTGTGAGAAGGAAGGAGAGTGTCTCAGTCCCTTTGCCTTGTTACAGCAAAATGCCATAGAGTGGGTGGCTTATCAATGATGGGAAGTTATTTCACACAGTTCTGGAAGCCGGGAAGACAAGATCAAGGCACCAGCAGATCGAGTGTGTGGTGAGGGGCAGCTCTGTTATTGACAGCCATCTCGTTATAACTCCACATGATGGAAGGGGATGAGGAAGACTGGAGTTTTTCTTTGAAGACTGTGCATCCCATTCATGGGGGCTCTTCCCACACAGCACAATCAGTTACCAAAGGCCTCACTCCTAAAGCCATCCCCTTAAGGGTCAATATTTTACTACAGGGATTTCGAGGGGCACAAGGATTCAGACTATAATAGAGGCGAAAGCAGAAAGGACAAAGGTGAATGGATGGAAATGTGCAAAGGAGAAGGAAGAGAATATAAGAAAGATAAATGGAGAGGGACGTGGGAAGATTTGTGGTTAGGAATTTGTGAAACTTGTTTAAGAAATAGCAAGAAGTCCAGCATTGCAGGAAAGAAGCGGATGAAGGAAAGTACACTAGTAGTTAAAGACAGAGTGATATCAGGGGAACAGGTGACAGGGCCTCAATATTAAGTACCCACATGACATGGGGGTGATTGGAGGGTTTTATTGAGTGGAGAGACTTGAATGTTAAATGATGATTTGGATTCTGAAGAAAATATAGGTGGACCAGAGTAGCATAAGGAAGATTTTGACTGTGAGTCAAGTCAAGCGAGAACAGGGAGAGTGAGACTCTGGGCTGGACCTGGAAGATTTCTTCACACTTAGTCGTGGTGGATGGTGAGTGTTGCCAAGATATAATCCACTGGTAGAGGGCCAAAAATCCAATGCTGTAAGTTAAGCTTCCAACTTAGTTTGACATTTTCATTATTTTCTTTAATTAGTATCTTTATTGTTCACAGTGAGGACAAAAACTGAACAACAAAAGCCCTGCCAGGCACCGGGCTTGGAAACACTTAAAGTACCAATCTGCTTAAAATTGTCAAATGGAAGAGATTCTTTTGTTTGAGTTACTTTTGGAACCAAAACCAAAAAGGAAAGAAGTCACTAGTGATTAAGAAGAGAGATAGGAGGTGAGACAATTACAGGAACCAAGGTGAAATTCCTGCTGTTTAATATTGATAGAGACAGCTAATTTAAGAAGACTTTGAAACTCGCTTCTGTCTGATGGGGAAGGAAGTGAGCTATGTGCAGGCCGAGGCATCAGAGTGACCCAGATCGTAGCAGCCTGAGAGCTTTGTGTTTCTCAGGCTTACTGTGCAGAGCTAAAACTGTTACACTGAGGGTTTCAGAAGGAGGTTAGTGATGTTCCTACAGCATATGGAGGAACCTTACTGAAGGTATTAGTATGCTCAGAAAAGTTGCTTTGAGTTTTCAATCACAAGCACCCAACTTTTCTCAGCACTTCCTGGGGAGACTACCTGAAGAGTGGTTCCTAGATGGTAAGAGAGAGTACAGAAAACAGGAAACAATATATGTATAATTCTATGCTTTCCATGGTTATTATCATATAGACACAGTCTAACTATACATGCTTATCTGTGGTGCAGTTTAGCATAGGGAGCTGAGTGTGAGAGGTCTTTTCTATTTGCACCAGAGGAAATGTAAAATAAAACTATTCAGCACGAAAATGTGTTGCTTAACTTTAAGCGAGGTTTGCACTGTGCTAATATAGAACTCCAAAGGAAAGAGACTATTTTGTGTCACAGCATTTGTAGGCTGAGGAGAGTTAACAGTGTGTTCAGACATCTTTTGCCATGGTATGTGTGTGTGTGTGTGTGTGTGTGTGAGAGAGAGAGAGAGAGAGAGAGAGAGAGAGAGAGGGAGAGAGCAAGGGGGACAGAGACAGAGTGAAAGATATTGATTATTTGATTTGATATTTACTAATGATGTCTCCATGATTTTTGATACTTGGGAAAAAACATTGATAGTACCTTTCTGCTAATTTTAGATGTCCCTAAAATATGATAACCAAATGTAGATCTTTGGGACAATGAAGCCTTAATATGCAGTTCACATGTTTGCCTCTCATTTAATTCCTTCTACTTTTCTCATCTCAAGTTAGAAAATCCTGTGCTGTGAACCTCCTAGGGGAAATCATTGATATAATTTTGAAGTGGATCAGTTTTTGGACATTTCCTGTGTTCATTGTGAATCTCAGTTTGTATCACATGTTTACTACTTAGCATTTGAGCATCTGTGTGGAACTCATCACCATCTTTCCCCTTCTGAGATTTTTCAGCATATGTGTGGATAATAAAGATAAAGTTGAGGTTCCTATTGTTCCCCTTGCTGGCATCCTTTGCTTACCTTGCTGCCTTCTGCCTGTCTGCCATGCCCCCACCTCAGACCTAGCTGATTGTGGACCAAAACCTCTACAAACTGTGAGCCAGATAAACCTTTCTTCCCCTAACTTGGGTTTTGGGCATTTTATCTCAGCAATGAGAGAAAAGTAACTAAGACAGAATTTGGTACCAGAGAAGTGGGGTCGTTGCTGGGGCTACACTTGACCATGTGGTTCAGAAGCATTTGGAGTTGGCGTGTGGGAAGGGGAAGAGTTAGGAAAGATTTGGAAATGTCACCTGAAAGAGAAGCCCTGGAAAGCCTTTGTAGGTTCATAGCGAGAGATTCTGGTCAGAGCTCAGAAAACCAGAATGCTGATAGAAAAGCTGCTGGTATAGACCACGCTCAGGAGGTTTCTGCTTGGAAGAAGGACTGCATTGGCTGCTGGATTCCAGACCATGTGTGATATAGCTTGGCAGAAAGTTTGTCTGCATTTTGCTCGTGTCCAGAGATTTTGCCTGAGACTGAGATCAAGGGTAGCAGACTAATTAATCTTAAAAAAGAAATTTTAAGGCAGTCTAATGTTGAGGCAGTGGCATGGTTATTCTTGGGGGCTTTTAGCCAGATTTTTGTTGAGAATCAAGAGCAAAGAGCCCAGCACAGTGATTCAAAATGTTGTGAGTTTGGCCAGAAAGGAATCTCCAGTAAAGTTGCAGCTTGCAAAGGTGCAACACAGGAGAACCTGGTTGCTGAAAAGACTAGCAAGAAAAAGCCAAATATTTCTGTAGAAAACAGAAAAGATAGCCTGAGGATATCACAAGAACTGGCAGGACTCCAGTCTTTGCATTCTCAGAGCTGCAAAAGTGAAAGACTTTGCTTTGAGAAGAAGGCTCTGGAGCACTATGTTCCAGAATGACGGCGGCCTAGGGACGTTGCTCCTCAGGATTTGGTTCAGAGTGCTCAGTGATTCAGGCACAAGATCCCTACAGCCAAGAGAGAAGGAAATCTGGCTTCTGCTCCAGCTGGCAGCAGACCCTGGCGACATCCACGTGGCCCTGGCTTTAAAAGGTTCATGCTGAATGCACGAGTTGCGGGGTCAGGAAGGCTTCTACTCAGATTTCAGAAGAAGCGTGGGAGGCCAGGCAGTGTGCCCCTGAAAGGGCGGTGTGGGAAGCTGTGAGTGTGAATTTGAAGGTGCAGTGGAGACTTTCGAAGTTTGGAGATGCCAGGAATGTGAATCGCCTGAGGAAATCTGCAAGGAGGGAGCAGAACCAGCCCAAGAGAGAAGCCAAGGGAGCTACCACCTCCAGAAGTGCCATAGGGGTGGAGCCACTCAAATCCTTTGGAGTTCAAATTTTGCCACGGATCACTTCTGATGCTGCACATGGAACTATAGGATTTAATGTTTGCCCTGCTGGATTTCAGAATTGCTTTGGTCGCATTCCTTTTTATACCTCTTGGAGTGGAAATGTTTATCTTGTGCTATTGTATGTTGGAAAATTTTAACTTTCTTTTCATTTGTTATAGAGGCTTGCAGCTAAGAGTTTGTTTTAAATCTCGGAGGAGACTTTAGCTCAGTGGTTAGAGTGCTTGCCTTGGAAGCATAAGGTCCTGAGTTCGATCCCCCGCACCAAAAAACAAAAACAAACAAACACAGCAATGCTGAAACTATTAGGATTTTGGCAACTCTTGGAGATGGACTAAATACCTTTTGTATAAAGGGATGTGCATGAGTCTTTTGGGCTCTGGGGCAGAATATTATGGTTTGTGTCTGTATGTCTCTCCAAAGCCTCATGTGGTAAGAGGTGGCTGGATCAGAGGAGGCTGGATGTAGAGTATGTGATGCTGGGATTAAGGGCGTGTGATTACTAAATCACTCCACTGATTGGTTTGGCACCACCCTAATCCTAGCAGCCTGGATAAAATATAAGGCACAGGAAGGAGCTGTTTATTCACCCTGTTTCTTACCTTGCTGCCTTCTGCCTGTCGGCCATGCTGCCCTGCCTTGGATCCAGCTGATTGTGGACCAAAACCTCTACAACTGTGAAAAAAAAAGTAATAATAATAAAGATGAAGTTGGATGGTATATATAAGTATATTGGCTTTATTTCAGTTACACCAGTGGTATACCTTACCTAGAGAACACTAGAGAAATTTATTTTTGATATGAGAGATTTTCTAGCCTAACAAAGGTAGGCCACCCCAGAAAAGATGGCTAGACACAGAGTCTGGACTAAGCAGTCAGAAAGAGTGGGATCCTTAAGCTAAATATTCGAAACAGTAAACTTAGGAGAAAAGTAAGAACTACAGAGAGTAAGGTTGACCAAATACTCCTTACTCATGCTGAACAGGGCAAACAGAACAGCCCGAGGAGCACAAAAGACCTTTGAATAATGAAAGATGAGAATGAAGGATGCTTTGGAGGATATATTATTATTTAAATCCATATATTTCTTGAACTTCATGAT
>PVJO010010440.1:0-64257 GCA_004026905.1 Hystrix cristata
TTTTTTTTTTTTTTTTGATGCTGGGGATCGAACTCAGGGCCTTGCGCTTGCTAGACAAGCACTCTAACCGCTGAGCTAAATCCCAGTCCTATCAATGAGTCCTAAACTGGTCCTTTTGTGATTAACATGGTTTAAATTATTAGTGAGCAAATTGGAGAAAATAGGTTTAATGAAAACAAAAGAATATAAATTGGAATCCTGACTAATTGAGAATTTGGGCTTGAATAGTATATAATGTGCTATTAAACTCTCTTAAGATTTTAGAACAACATACTGCTGAGTATTTTGAATCCAGTCACTCTTAAACCTGTTTCCTTACTAAAATTACTTGTTGGAGATTTTAGAAAACAGCAATCTGTGGACTCCAAATTAGGCCATATAACCCAGAGTTTCTGAGAGTAGGCTAAGGCATTCTTCTTTATTTTTCTTTCTTCTTTCTTTTTAAATTTTTAAAGATTAACTTGATTGGGAAAACACTGCTTTTAGTAATAAGCGGCTATTAGAAGCTTATATAAAGAAAATAAAATTATTCTAAAGATATTTTCTATAATAATGTGTTTTTTATATTGAGATGTTGAATTTTTATAGAAATTCTAAATGAATATTTTAGAAATAAGTTACCATTTAGGAAATAAATTATGATGGCCCAAACGTGAGAGATAATTATTTTTTGAAGCACTAGAATAGGGATAGAAAAGCTAAGGTGGAAAATAAAAAAGTAGTGAAGGTTTGGAATGTTGGTTTTCCAACTCAGTACTAGAGTACATTATGCAAGCATTTATTTTTCCTGAAGTGATGTGTGTGTGTGTTGATAGCTACAATTCTTATCATTGTCATGTTATATCATTGTTCGAAAATAGACTGTCATTGAAATAGATGTCAAAATATAATTGAAAAATTTATCATGTGATTTTTAAGATTGTTTTTTGCTTTAAACTTCAAACAGAAAAGTGTATCTCAAAAGTATATCTCAAGTAGGTATTAAAATTTCCCCTGATTATCTCATTGGTGGAAGCACTATAATTACTAGTAGTGGGTCATTTTATGGGGAAAACAATTTTGATCTGTTGTGAATTTTCACATCTACTCTAAAATATTTTTATCTATTGCATTTAAATATTTAATATATGTATGTTTATTTAATCATTTGTTTTGGCATGTTGTCAGGTATGAAAACTGAAATGACAGTAATATTCAAACTGGAGAAGGATGAGTATTAAAAATTAATGTTTTTATCTGTTGTAATCATGCAGAAAAGCAATTAATGATACAGTGGCAGGAATTCTGTATTGAACTAAATAAAAATCTTATGAAGTTAAGCATGTATAAGACCTGGGTCATTTGAAAGAAAGAAGTAACATGAAAAATAGGAAATACTTATATCAACTTATTTTATGATATGTCTTATATATGCTGAGCTTCTCTGTTATGTATATGGTAGAAGAAACAAGAATTCTGTCTGAAACTTAGACACTTGGACAAATAAACATCTTCATTCCCTGCCACTAATGTAGTCTTACAAAGAAATCACTTTTTTGACAAAAACGATGGGAAAAATGTGGATAATTTGAATTAAATCATCCTATTGATTATTCTCCAGGATTTCTCTACAGAGTATAGCTATTTAACCCGGACGGGTAATTTTCTCATCTATTTTCTTAATGCAAATGATAATACCTGGACAGTTACGGTTTCAGCCTCCTACTTTTCTAATATCATTGTATAATCACTTAAATAAAATAAAAACACTTCTATGCCTTTAAAATATATTTAATAGAGATGTGAAGTTTTTTGATTGCTAGAATATTTGGCATATATATATATATTTACCATTATAGTACATGAAATATTTAATTTGAAAACCTTTCCATAATATCACATCTTGCTTTTGTATGTGACTTGTATTTCTCTCCCTCTCTAGGTATTTTATAAATAGCTAAATGAGGATTTTTTTATGCTTATGACCAAATCCAAATCATTAAAAAGTCATTTACTGTTAAAAGTTCAAAAGCCCTGAGAGAAAATTATGGTGCGTTCAGGGTCAGTTAGCACTAGTTATGCTCATTATTGTGTAGTATTTTCTGATTGCCAATTACTGTTTCTTGTCTTTTGAAGCTTGTGCAACTCGAACTGCAAAAACATCTTATTAAAATCTTGATTTAGGGTAAACAACTTATTGGGCAAAAGTTGCAGAGTTATTTGTCAGAGAGACTAATGGACGGGATAGCCGAGGTGAAGGAATTGTGGCTTCAAATGATTGATGCACACAACAGCTAACTCTCTCTTCCACAACAAATACTCCAAGATCATAAGGAAATTGTCAAAAGTTAAAAAAAAAAGGATAGAATATAAGTAGCTAGTAGAAAGAGAGAGAGAGAGAGAGAGAGAGAGAGAGAGAGAGGCAGGCACTTTAAAATAAGTGAAGTTCTTAATGGACCAAAAGCAGTATAGAATTGATGAACAATAGAAAGCAGATGAGATATGATAGAAGAAGCAATGTTATAACCACATAAGAGCAAGACATGGTTACAAAACAACACAAAATGACAGTAGTAGAAGCAGGAATCAGGAGCTGTGGAGGGAAAGCCTGCAGACTGAAAGCTCAGTACTGCGGTAGCCACTCACAAGCAGCTGATTCCAAGATGCTCATCTCAGTCACAGGCAACGACAAGGAGTATGATGTCACCTAAGAAAACAGAGACCTCCACATAGCAAGAAAGGTTACCAGGGCGGCCAGCAGAAAGGAGCGTGATCCCAGAAGACAACCGCTCAGTCTTTTCTCAGCAATGCTTGTCCTACTTTACCTGTGGGCCAGAAGGCAGTATAAAGGCTCAGGTTACAAGAGAGAAAGAGAAATGAAAAGTATGCAAGCGAGAAAGGAAGAAACGGTGTTAGCCCTGTTTTCAGGGTTTTCAGGAGTAATATTCCATACTTAGAATACGGCAAATACTTCACCAAAAGACCTTCTTAGAAATGTAAATTCAGGAAAGTGACGGGATACAAAATCAACATACTAAAATCAGAAACTTTTCTATATACCAAAAGTGAATTTACTGAGGAAGAATTCAGTAAAGCAGACCATTCACAATAGCCTAAAAAAATCGGAGAACAGAAAAAAAAACCTAGGAAAAACCTAATCAAGGATGTGAGTGACCTGTACAATGAAAATTTTAAAAAAATTTATGAAATGAATTGAAGATAATAGAAGTTGGTAGTCCCCCCCCCCGTGTTTTTGGATTGGGATTATTAATATTATTAATTAATTTTGCTCTACTAACAAAAGTTATCCACAGATTGGCAAAATCTCCATCAAAATGCCAATGACATTCTTTACAGGACTACAAAATAATCGTAAAACTCATTGGGAAGCACCAAAGATGTCAGATTGCCAAACAATCCTGAGCAAACAAGAGCAGTGTTGGGGCATCGCAATACTTGACGTCAAGATATCTGCATCTGAGATAGTTACAAATGCAGTAGGATATTGTCATATAAACAAGACTACAGACCACTGGGACAGTATAGAGGACTCAAAAATTAATCCATGTATCTATAGTCAACCTGTTCTTGACAATGCTGCCAAACCGTACATGGGACAGAGGATAGCCTGTTCCATAACTGGTGCTGGAAAAGCTGGATATACGCGTGTCAAAGTGAAACTAGTCTCTTACCATTCCCTGTAAAAGTCTACTCAGAAAGACTCAAAGACCTTAATGTGAAGCCTAAACCTTGAAAGTACTAGAAGAAAGTACTCCCAGATATTGGTGCAGGCAATGGTTTTCTGAATAGGACTTCAAAATTCAGGAAACAAAGGCAAGAATTGACAAGTGAGAGTATACTTGATTTAAAAGTTTCTGTACAATAGAGAAAAAAATAGTTTCAGACTTGCAGAAAGTTGTGATAATTGTACTGTAGACCGAATTGTCACATTTCTCCTAATTGATAAATTGTTAAAGTCCGTATTTTCTGTCTTCTTTAGTTTATTTATGATTAATGTCCTTTTTTTCCCCAACATCTCATCCAGTGGACTACATTACACTTAGTCACCAGTTTTCCTTAGGGAACTTTTGATTGTGAAAGTTTCTCACTCTCTTTTTGATGAATTGGACAGCTTTGGGAAGTAAAAATAGTAAGTTGAATTCTCTAAACATTAGATTTGTCTGTTCCTCCTTTTCAGCAGATTGATACTGTCCTGTGTGTTCAATATGATCTTGTTAGGTGCTCTATTAGCTTTCATTACTGCAACCACATTCCTGAGAAAACCCACTGAAGGGAGGAAAGATTTATTTTGGTGCATCCTTTCTCAGATTGGAGACCATTGTCAGCTGACCCCATTGCTTTCGGGCATGTGGCAAGGTGGACGCACCCATAGAGGAAGGGTGTGGTGGACAGAAACTGCTCACTCCTTGGTGGCCAGGAAACAGAGACAAAGGGAATGTCATTTAGCCCAGGTCTGAAGGCATGCGAGTGTGGAGCGCCATGTCTCGGGTTGTCTCAGCCCAAACACAGACAGCCAATTTGCCCCCCTTCTGCTATTTTGTTCTATTTAGGTCTCAACAGATTGAGTAATGCCCTCTTCCTTGTTGTTCTACTTTACTTCTTAGTTATCTGGAAATCATATCAAAAGGTGCACTTAGGAATAATATTTTAACAATAATACAGGCATATCTTCCCAGTCACATTGAGAAGAAAAATTAGCATTGCCTTGGTTCTTGACTTATTAATAAGAACTATATTTAACTTATTTGTATGCTAAATCCACATTTATAGTAATTATTAATATGGTTAGAACAAATACTACTATTTTCTCTTTATTGCATCTTTTCTTTGCCCAATTTTCAGCCCCGTGTTTTTTTGGCATTCTCTAGTTTTATTTGAGTATATTATATGATCTATATTATTTCCTCTGTGTATGTTTTTATTTATACTGCTTTCAGTCATCAGAAATATATTTTTATTTAATCAACTTTATTGAGGCATAATGTACATATGATAAAATGTATCCACTTTAACAGTTGAATGAGTTTTGAGAAATATAGTCACCCATTTAATCACCACCACCATCAAAATATAAAATATTTTCTTCACTCGAGAAAGTTTACTGTACTCCATATAGTTAAGCTTCCTTCCCACTTCCCAACCATAGGCAACTACAGGCCTGCATCAGGCCACCGTCAATTAGTTTTTTCAGGGATTTTATTTTAATGTTATTTTCCTTCTTCAAAGTCACTTTCCATCCGTTCAAAACTCTCCTTCCATGGTCCTGATGACACAGCCAAGAGGCTCTGCTTCTCCTTTTGAAAGTCTTGCTTTCTGTCTTCCTTTTCAAAATCCCCTTATTCTGTCTTCCTCCTCTTGAGATACCACAATTTCTTCCTTTTCCATCATTTAATCTATAAGACACTCTGTCTTCAAATGATTGCTCAAGAGACTTCAGTCTCTTTCAGAGTAAAAGTATTTTCATCTCCAAATTTCGACACCTGCTTTCTTAATCTTAGTTATTTTAAATGTGCTGTAAAATAACCCTCATTTCTGAATCACGTGCGAGTCTAGCTCTGATGGTCTCTGTTTCTTCATCTGTGTTTTCTCTTGTCCTTTGGCTTGCCTTCTAATGTTTTGTCAAACTGTAATAAAAACAGAATCAAGCAGGCCTTTAGGGTGTGAGGATTTGTGTTACTATGGCTATTGGTGCTTGGATGTGTTTAATCCTTGTTGTAACTCTAGGTACCAGACCTCAAATTTTTCTAGTGTTATTGCTTTTGTCTCTTTTCTAGCTTTGGGATTTTTAATATACTCGTCCTCAGAAAGAGAGCGGATCATGCAACTATTCCAATTTAGATTGATTTTATTGCCTTTTCTGCCCAATTACTTTGACAACTTCTATTATTGTGTGGGATTAAAAAAAAAAAAGCAAAAATGTTAACCTCCATCTTGTTCTGGCCTTAGAAGAAAAGCTTTCAGCTTTACTTTATTGCCTGTGATGCCTGCTGGAGTCACGCCATACACAAACTGCATCATCTTGAGGTACATTATATGCGTAATTAGTTTAGCCTTTTCGTCACGACTGGATGGTGAATTATTAAAAATACTTTTTCTACCTCTATGGAAATGATCATATGACTTTTCTACTTCATCCTTCCTATGCGGTGTGTCATAATAATTTATTTGTGTGTGTTGAACCATCCTTATGCCCCACGGTTAAGTCCCACTCCGTCATGGTGAATCATCTGTCTTAATATGTCATTGAATTCAGTTGCTAGAATTTCCAAGATGATTTTTATATCTATATTCATTAGCAATATTGCCCTTAATGCTCTTTTATTCTACCATCTTTTCCTGGCTTTGTTATAAAGGTATGGGTGTCATTTTATAATGAGTTCAGAAGTATTCTCTCTTTTACAAATTCTGGAAGCATTTGAAAAAGATTTGTGTTAATTATTCAAGTATTTAGTAGAATTCACCCATGAAGCCATCAGGCCCTGGGCTTTTTTAGTGGGAGATTTTTGATTACTGGTTCAATCTTCTTACTCATTATTAGTCTATCAATATGTTCTAATTCTTCATTATTCAGTCTTAGTAGTTTACATGATCCCAGGGATTTAACTATGCCTTCTAAGTTATGTAAGTTTTGGCCATATAATTGTTCAAAATTGACTATCATGATCCATTCAACTCTTGCCATCATTTGAAATATCAGTTATTTTATTTCAAATTTTGCTTGAGTCTTCTCTCTTTTCTTCTTAGCTTGACTAAAGGTTTGTCAATTTTATTTATGTTTTCCAATAAAAAGTTTAGTTTTGTGGGGGTTTAGTTAGTTAGTTTTTTTTGTTTTTGAGACAGATTTTACCACATAGTTCAGGCTGGTCTTGAGCTTGCTATGACGCCAGGCCGGCCTTGACTTCCTGGAAATCTTCCTGCCTCAGTCTCCTAAGTGCTGCGATTTTGGGCATGTGTCACCATGCTCAAGTTTAGCATTTATATTCTTTTTCTAACCACTATTTCATCTATTTCTTGCTAATTTTTATTAATTTTTTTTTTTTACTTCTGCTAACTTTGAACTTATTTTCTCTAGTTCCTTGAGTTGTAAAATTAGGGGATGGCTTGATGTATGTCTTTATTGCTTTTCAATAAAGGTGTTTATTGCCCTACATTTCCATCTTAGTTTTGCTTCTGCATTCCATATTTTTGTATGTTATGATTTGCTCTCATTTTTCCTAAGATATTTCTGATTTCTCTCTGTTCTATTGTTTGTTTAGAATGTGTTGTTCTTACACATATTTGTTACTTTTCCATTTATCCTTTTAATTTGTATGTCATTTCATTATATGGTGCTCAGATAAAATACTTGTATATTTCAAGGTGTTCAAATTTGTTAAGACTTTTTGGTGGTATAACATGATCCGGCCTATGACATCTGCATGCACTTGGGAGGAAGTTGCTCCCGTCTGCTGTCGGGTGGACTGGTGTGTAAGGTCCCTGAGGTCCGCTGGGGCTGTGGCCTCGTTTGGATGTGCTGGTTCTGCACTGAGTGTCTAGCCAGCCGTTCTATCCGCTGCTGAAAGTGGGTGCTGAAGTCCGTGAGTCTTATTGTGGTGCAGCCTCCGCCTTCGATTCTGTTGATATTTATTCCATACATTTAGGTCCTCAGATGTTGGAGATGTCATGTCACATCTTCATGGTGAATTGATCCTCTTGTCATTATATAATGTTCTTTGGTTGCGCTATGAATATTTTTTATTTAATGTCTGCTCGGTCTGATGTAATTATAGCTATCTGCTTTCTTTTCTTTGCAGTTTCACTGAAAAACCTTTTTCTAGCTCTTCACTTGTAGCTTTAGGGTTTCCTTACACGTAGTGTGAGACTTTTGTCTCCACCCAATAGTCAAGGTTTGCACTTTTAAAACCTATTTTTTGTTGCCTTATGTTTTCCAAATGGGGAGTTTAGCCCATTTAAATTGAAAACAAATTGTCGACAGGGAGGGACCTATTATTACTAGTTTGTTAATTGTTTCTCTTATGTAGTACTTGCGTTCCTCTTTTTCTCTCCAGAACTATGACACAATGAATTCCTTTTATTTAAACCACCCTCCCAGGGGCACGCACTTTTGACAGTGTGGGATCACTAACACAGCAGCTTACTCAAGCCCCATGGAAGGCAGATCTTTGCAGACCCACCGGACATCCTGGGAAACAAAACTATTCCCCTCTTCTTATGTGTTTCACTGATATATTCTAGGGATATACTTTTTATTTTTCTTTGATCCTGTATGTCTTCCCTAAGTACTTTTTATGTGTGTCCATAAGGCTTACATAAAATATTTTATGGTTTTAGCAGCCTGACGCAGATAAAATTTAATTTCAATTGCCTATCCACTTTTAGTCTCCCATATGCACCTTATGTTCTTGTTGTCAGTAACCGAAAAAGCCGGACGCGCTGGGTGCCTTTCTTTTTATTTCTCTCCCCCATGAGCAAATCAGAGGGTGAGGAGATTTTTCTCATGCTGAGCTTTGCCATCTAAGGGAAGAGGAAGATGTTGACAAAGTAAACCAGTTTCTAGTCATTCCAGTGCAGAAGTAAATGCATTTGGTTTGTATGTGGTTGCTAAATCAGTGTTTCTGACAGGGGCCATAGAGCTGGGACTTCCTCTCTTGCCATGTTACTCACAGCCTCGCATTCTTTTTTCTCACATATGTTCTTCCCTTTTTTAGGGTTCAGTCTTATGCTATGTCATTAAATGTGTCTTAGGAAAAAAAACCACAAATGCAAATTTACATATTTTTTTTGAAAACCTTGAGGTTATGTGTTTCTTTTCAATTCGGGAGATTTTGGATTTGAATTTTGTAATACTTCCCACACAGTCTGGGTCAACCTACATATCAAAATATGTGATTTTATTCCAATAATATGTGTAAATATTCACACTGAGTGAGACGAATAAAGATTTTATAAGGCTTCACATCATTTCAGATAAAATTTTAGAATTCACACTATCAGGTAAAATTCTTTGAAGCTTGAAATTTTGGTAGATGTACCCTACCACATGGTACTAGCGCCTAATTTGAGTTATAATATCCAGTGGTTTCACAAATGTAATAAAAATGCCAATTGTGTAATTATTTACTTAACATGTGTCATAACCACTAGATTTAAACTCTATGAATTTAAAAGCTAGCCTCTATCACCTCCTACCAGGTGGTCACAGCCTTACGGCATGGTCCACAAATAGTTATTGCTCTCCATAAGTACCTCGTGTTCAGTGATTCTTCTGCCTGAATCAGCCCTGTGCCAATTTTTATGATTAGATTTTCTGCATCCTTTGAATAATTTAAATACTATTTCATTCAAAGATGTCTTTATTCATAGTCTTTATTCAGAGGGGTCTGTTAGCCATAGTATGATTCTTCTCTATTATTTATCACAATGCCATTTTTCTTTTATAGCAGTAAAACACTGAAAAATTAATTGAACTATATACAACATGATGCACACACACATACACACTCTAGGTTTTTTTGTTACAGGGCCAATAAACCATGCCTGCTCGCATTCATGATCTTCTATATTTCTCTCCCTCATTAAATCTAGGCTGGGCCTGTGAATCAATTTAAACAATAAAATGAAATTGAAGGGATGATGTGCCAGATGCAGTCCTAAACCTTAAGATATGATAACTGTTTGTTTTGCACTTTGGCAGCACTAAATTACCACATATACATTTATCTACTCTGTTGAAAAGACTGTGTGGAAAGGCAATGTGGAGAGGGAGAAGCCCTAAAATTATACGCAGAGAAAGAGTCTTTTATTCCAGCACCCCAGATGATTAGCCGGAAGGATACACCCAAATAATGTATTAAATATGAAAGTGAGAAATCTAAGACATATAAAATCCTATGGGCTGAATTTTGTTACCCTAAAATATATATTTTGATGACATAATCCTGAACGCAACAGTATATAAAAAGAGTGTCTTTAAGAGGTAATTAGGTTCAAATGAAACCATGAAGAGCGGTGTCCTAATCTAATAAGACCCTAACCATATAAAGAGAAGTAAAGAGGTCTCTTTCCACCACAGAATGACCAAACCAGAAGGTGGCTGTGGCAGCTAGCAGGCGCCTGTTGTAAGCCAGGAAGGGTGCTTAACTAGAACACGGCCATGCTGATGTTACGAAGGATTTCCAGTCTCTTCAGCGGTAAGAAAATAAACTGCTGTTGTTTGAACTGCCTCACACACAGTGTTCCCTTGTGAGAACATGAGCTGCCTAATACACCCCATTGTCTGAGACCTGGAGCTGACGGAAGCAGCCCCAGCTGAGAGTGCATGACACAGAAGGAAAACCCAGCTCTATCCAGTTACCCCACAGATTTGTTTGTGCTAATAAAGTTGTGAGTCTTAAAAGACAGTGAGTTTGGGAGAACAGTATCATAGGCATTAGGTAGCTGTAACATTTTATCTGTAAAATGTTCCAACTCATTTCTTTATACTTGTACAATTCTTGCAACTTAGTAGGTGCTCACATGCTATTATGAGAACAAATGAATGAATGAGGAATGTATGAGCGCATTCAAGATGATTACAAACTGTATGACAAGTATGGAAAATCATTTGATGAAATGAAAATGTCCATACTTAGATCTTGCAATTTACTCACAATGCATATTAAGGCAGGATATTTTCACTAAAACTATTTCTCACAGTGTGCACCATTGATCATATAAACACTGAATCATTTGTTTACAATTCAGATTCCTAAATTTAATCTTTTGCTAGGATTTTGTTTCCTTATCAAGAGTCTCTGTGGCATTGGTGCATGGCAGTTTGAGGCTCCTTGCTTATTTTACCTCTTAGTGTATATGTATGTTTATATCCAAACATACTTGCACACATATTTTCCTAAATAGAAAAGCACACCAAAAATTTCAAAAAGCATACTCATGTGGCCAATAAAAGTACAGCTGACTTCTGCCTCAGTAATGTAGTTGTTGCAGTTGAATCATTTTTTTTTCCTCAGGTAAATACATATTTTCATTCAAAAAATATGTTCAGATCTGTACAATCTTTCTTTCCAAATTAATTATTTTAATGCACTTCTATCAAAGCAATTGCTTTAGAAAAAAATCACAAATAAGTCATTGTTTTTATTCTATAGCTACTGAATGAAATAATATTCGATTGATAGTTCTTTGTACTTTATTTTGTACTTTAAAACCTGTTCAATCTAGTAATGTTAATTCATATAGTTGTGCAATTTTTTTTTGTTGTTTTTTTTTGTTTTGTTTTGTTTTTTTTGTGGTGCCGGGGATCGCAGGCCCTTGTGCATGCAAGGCAAGCACTCTAATCACTGAGCTAAATCCCCAGCCCCAGTTGTGCAATTTTTTTAGCAATTACAATTTCTGGAAAGCATCAGTTTATCTAAATGTGTATTTATGTACATAATTATGTAATTGATTACTGTTTTTAAACTATTCTGAATATTTTTCTGGTATATAAATTGGTAATTTTTTATTTCATGAGATACACATAGCATAAATAAGTTTGCAATTGAATGTATCAGTAATTCTCAACTGCATATTTTGCTCACAGTGGGACATTTGTCCATATCTGTACCAAATCTTGTTTGTCAAAACTGACGAACAGAGTTGATTTTTGTCTCTCCGTCTGTTTCCTTTTATTCATCCTTTATTATGCTCTTCATTTACATTTTGTCTGCTAAGTATAATAATAACAGCAAGAATGAAAATGGGGAAAGTAGATTTAGAGGTGGAGAGAGGGAGATGGGTGAAAGGACAAGGGGATTACAAACAAAAACAAAAACAAAAAAACCCAAAGCAAGCTGTATTATGTACATGTACCCACTCTCTATGATGAACGAAACTTCATGTACTGCAAACATGTACTAATTAAATACAATGATAAAAAATAGTTAAAGTCCAGGGATTCTTCTAAGAACTGACAACAGACTGCTCCTCCCAAACTCAAAACATGGTGGTAAGCCTGAAATAGTCCACAGTAGGAAGAATACAAAACAGTGGACCAGGGAAAGAATGCTTTTAGAAACATGTTATTTGCTGGCATTAAAAAGTGCCAAATTCTCTATAATTTCCCTCTAATTTCCTATTCTAACAAATCATCAGCTATTAATTTTTAGAGGTGATTATGCAGTCTCCCAAATTTACTTACTGAAATTACTTACTTCCTTAATTGCTTTTACTTGTCTCCTACCAATTTATAATAAATAGAAAAATGTTTAATTCTACCTCTTGAACCATAATGAAACCCTTGAACAAATAAATGTGTGGAAGAGTAGAGATAATGTATCTACGACACTAGAACATGAAAATATGCAACATTCAGATACTTACATTTATACTGCAAAAAAAGAGAGAGAATTGTGTGAATAGTAAGAGCGGTATAACTGACATGGTTATAAAAATGTAGCTAATCAATTGTGATACTGCATTCTTTTACATGAGAAAATTTCTGGTAAATGCTCAGAGATTGTCTTGCAATTAACTGAAGTACATTGTATATTAGGGCTTTCAAATGCATATTTAAAATTTAATAAAATAGGCCAAATTGATGGATTTCCTTTTATCGCTATTTTTTAAAATATTTGAATTACAGTTTGAAATATGGATAGACTTTCAAATTTGATTAGATTTAGAGAAAAATTTAAAAGATTTAATTTTTCTAAATTAAAATGGATACATGAATAGGATTTGTACAAATAATTTACAAAAAAGCCTTTTCTCTAATGAACTGTAACTGTATGCAACAAGACCTAACATTTAAAATATTTAAAATGTGTATCAGATAGAATAAAATGTACCATATCATTAAAATACACTAATGCCTTCTCCATAGCAGTCCCATTCTTCCTGCGCCAATAAACGTTTCTGTGTATATGTAGCAGCCCACGACAGTGGAGTAGCGGTGACCTACTCCTCAGTCTGAGTTAATACGTTCTTAATTCCTTGTTTTGATATATGCTTTCTTTTTTCAGCCGTGGTAACACAGTGTATAGTCCAGGTGGGGCTCCTCACTATGTAACCTGGACCGATCTTGACTCGTGTCCTGTTGCCTCAGTTTCCCAAGTGCTGGGATTAAAGGTGATCACTGCCATAGCAGGAAAAATACACTTTTTAAAAATGTAAATTATTATTAATTCTTTTAACATTCATTACCAAAAAAGTGTTTAAGTAGAAACATATCGACTGTTAGTCAAATTATAATAATCAATACAAAGAGCTTTAATATATGTCTTACATTCATAAATGTATACGTTTATATTCATAAATGTGTATGTTTCTATAGATATATAATTGGATATATTATTTTAAAGTTTACAAAATATTTTATGTAATGTGTATTATTTACCTTCTAATAAGTATCCCCAAATAATAAAATGAAAGTCAAGCACTGATTCTGAACATCCTTACATCTATGAATGCTTCTGACTGGAAAATAATATCAAATCAGTAAGAGGGTAGCAGGCATCACTATTTAATACTTGAAGATATTTTACCTTTAGACAGCTTCCACTAAGCTAATAGATGTCTTATTGTGAGCTACAGATGAATGGGTCATTGAAGCTTCAAACCTGTAAGAGTTAAATGTATAATCTCTACAGACATTAGCATTTTCAAATCACTTAAAATTTGCTACTTTCTTTCTAAAAAGCCAGTTGGGAATGTTAAAAAGAGCTACGCTTACTCTATAAATGATAATAATAGTAATAATAATAATAACAAAGATGAGGAAGGGGTGCAAAACATTCAGATCACCTCAAGTGGCTATGAAGATGCTTTCGGATGCTCTGGAAATTAGAAAAAAAAAAACTTGCAGAAAATTGCAATGAGGAATGAACAATTTTAAAAATCATGTATGTGAAAGATTGTTGTTGACTTTCAAAAATGATATCAACTATTAAATTAGTTTATAAAAAATAAAGCTAATGGGATATGGATTCAGGCTGGAGCCACGTAGAAGAGCTGATGTGGAAGACTTGGGTCCAAAGGCCGTCTGGAGACAGAATCCTTTGCTCCTCGGGGCACCTCAGTCTTCCCCCCATGACTGTCAACTCACTGGGTGAGACTTATTTGCAATATGTAGAGTTATATGTTTTACTCAAAGTCTACTGACATAAGTGTCAATCACATATAAAATATACATTCACCGCGGTGTCTAGCCTCGTATTTTACCAAAGAACTGGCCCTGTAGCCTGGTCAAAGTGGCACATGAAATTAAACATCACAAAGATGAAACCCATTTCCTGGGAGAAGAGAAGGTCCTGACTGCTGCCATAGAGCACTCTGTCATTTATTAGTTGCTTACTGAAGAAGACAGATTACCACGCTACCTGTAGGACCTTTGCAGTCAGAGTGAAGCTACTATTAGGACTTCAAAATGTCCAAACTCTGTGGTTCTGATTTTCTGCAATTTAAAAAGTGCTAATAAACTCTATTACTCAGAATGATGAAAAACAACAATACATAGAATATGGGAAAAGAATTTTTTGAAATGCCTGTGGCAGTTAATATCTATAGCTGTTGTGTTTTGAAAACATGTTTTTAATAAGAAAACCATTATTAAACCTCAAAGCCCTGTATTCCAGAGGCAAAAAGAAATCATTTCTGTTTAATTTACTTTTATGAATCCTCTTTCAATCCATTGTGGTTATTCTGACTGCTCTTTGCTGAATATCGGGGTCTAAAGTTTAATGAAAATCTGGCAGATATTTAGTGAGACAGATTTTATACATCAATTCCTAAATCTTTACTGTCTTCAATTTATATCTAATATATATTTCTTTTTCTGTCTTCTAGTTATATCTAGTATGCGTCCATTATGGGAAAATACTGTGTGTTTAAATATTCTTCCCATTAAGATACCCAGTGTGTGTGTGTGTGTGTGTGTGTGTGTGTGCGCGCATGTGTGTATTGAATGGTGTTTTCTGTCAGTACTAAAAGTCTTTAAAATAATCTAAAATGTGCTACAAAATTCAAGGATTCTTTGCTTAGATATATGAATTGAAGTAAAATTTCTTTAATTACTTTTTGTCTGTGCATATTACTGGATCCAAAACTAAGTTACCAAAAGCTGAAACCACACTCCTGAGTGTACATGCGTGTGCATGCATGCACACACAAGCGTGTGCACATACACACACACACACAGCCATCCCACGTAGCTGTGATGTTAGAGAGATATTGGTCTTTTTTTGTCTTTGTCTGACAAGAGATGCAAAGCCTCATCAATTAGAAGACAACAAAATAAAATTAAAGTCTAAATGCCAATATTGTCCAGTTGAAAGGCAGAACTGTCGCTCTTCTGGCCTGTCTTTTGTTGTAGCCTGACCCATCTTGTTATACTTAGTGGAATTGACTGTTGGAATATTTTCACAGTGAACATCGTTTTCTGTTTGTTGGTTGATTTTTATTAGTACCTGTTTATGGGATGTAATTATTATACTCATTGTGAGAAATTGGTACATGTACGTAACACATCTTAATTCTTTTAATTTTCCCTTCCCTTCCCCTACTTTCCCCTACTCCACTTTTAGATCTCTTCCCCATTTTCACAATATCTATCTCCCTGATTTGTATTATCAGACCTTTATTTTGCTCCTTAAATTATTTATACTTTGGGTTCCTCATATAAGAGAGACTATGTAATACTTAGGTCTATGTGTCTAATTTATTTTGCTTAGCAGTATGATCTCAAGTTGCACCCATTTTCTACAAATGACTCAAATTTATCCCTTATGGTGGAGTAGTACTCAATTGCATATAAACACATTTTCTTTATCCATTCATCTGTCGATGGACATATAGGGCGTTTCTGAGATTTAGTTATTATGACTTGTGCTTCTATAAACATGATTATGTATGAATCATTGTGATGTGATGTCTTTAAATATTTTGGGAAGGTACCAACAAAAGGAATAGCTGGGTTGAATGGAATGTTCAGTTGTAGTTTTTTGAGGAATTACCGTACTCATAACCATTTCTATACTGATATCTATAGTTGTTCTAGTAGTTTACATTCTCACCCACATTTTGAAAGTCTTACTCTCTCCCTGCAGCCTGACCAGAATGTGTTATTATTTGATTTACTGATGATAGTATTCCTTTCTGGAGTAAAATGTAATCTCAGTGTTGTTTTCAGTGGTGTGTCTCTAATGGCCAGAAATATTGAACCCTTTTAAATGTATTTATTGGCCATTTTTACTCTCTGAGAAGTGTCTATTCATTTCATTTGCCAGTTTGTATTGGTTCTTTTATCTTGTGGGAACCTACTTTTTTGATTTCTTTATATATTTTAGGTGCTAGTCTTCCATCACAGGAGTAGATGGCAAAAATTTTTCCCATTATGTACTTTGTTTCTATTGGTTGCTTCTTTGGCTGCACAGAAACTTTTTAATTTGATAGAATCCCATTTGATTCTTGATTTATTTCTTGTGCAATTGTGGGTTTGTTTTAAAAAGTCTTTATACCTTTGTCTTCAAGATGTTTACCTACTTTTATCTTGTAGCAGATTAAGTATTTCTGTTTAATATTCAAATCTTTGATCCATTTTTATTTTCCTTTAGTACATGGTGAGAGATACAGGTCTAGCTTCACCTTTCTGCATGGTGTAACCAGTTTTCCCAGCACCGTGTGTTTAGGAGGCTGTCTTTCCTCCAGCGTGATTTTAGCCACACCGTCAAAGATCAGGTAGCCGAATATGACCGGGGTTGTCTCTGCATCCTCTATTCTATTGATCCACACATCTGTTTCTGTGCAGTACCATGCTATTTTATCACTGTAGCTTTGTGGTATAATTTGAAATTTGGAACTGTGATGCTTCCTGCTTTGCTCTCTGGCCCAGTAATGCTTTTGCTGCTCTGGGTCTCTTCTGATTCCGTATAAATTTTAGGATAATTCTTTTTCTTTCTAGTTATGTGAGGAATGCCTTTGATATGTTGTTCAGGATTTAATTAAATCGATCTATCAATTTTGGTAATATGACCACACTGACAATATTGTTTCTACCTGTCCAGGAATAAGGGACATTTTTCTACTTGCTGATGTCATTTTAGGTCTCCCTTTTCAGATTACTATAGTTTTTGTTACAGAGCTCCTTTGCTTCATGTTTAATTTAATTCCTAAATATTTGATTGTTTCTCGAAGGTGTCATGAATGGCACTGCTTTCCTAATTTTTTCTAGATGAGTCCATTATTGGGGTACAGGAATGCCATTGATTTTTGCCTGTTGATTTTCTATCCTCCTACAATGCTGAACTTGATTATTTCTTCTCGAAGTCTTTTGGTTGGTTTCAAGACTATTAAATTAATCAATATTTATAAAACACTTAAAAGTATTCATAGCACACAAGTGTTTTATTTATTTATTTTGGGTACTGGGGATGGAACTCAGGGCCTTGTGCTTGCTAGGCAATTGCTCTACCACTGAGCTACATCCCCAGCCCTAAGCACACAGCTACTTTAAAAAAACATGTCTATGGTTAACTTTAAAGATGACAGCCATCAACACCTTCCCTTTATGTTCCAGTCACTGGCTAGAATGTAGTTTCCTCTCAGATGGTATATGTGCTGCTAATTAATCAAGTTGACTTTGTACCTCGTTTGTTAAACTTCATAAAAATAGAAATAATTCCAATGATATTGACTATGACATAAATATGCAAGATAAATTTGCAAAAAAAATAGCCTGTACATAGCATTGCCACAGATTTTATATCACCAACCTGTGTTGACATAGATTAGTAAAAAATAAAATATGAAGATGTATCTATATTAATGGTGGTAAACATAGGAAGTGTTGGACTCTAGTTAGAATTTGAAGTAAAAATTCTACTAACAAAAGATTTGAGCAGAATCTAGGGTTGCCCACAGGAGGCACCAAAATATTTCTTTTATCGTGTACTGTACCTAAATGCTTGTTCTATCAATTAAGCATAGATAATGTCAATAAGAAGCTAACTGTGAAATCGGGGGGGGTACTTTATTAGCATGCATATAAAACTTATGCAGTTGAATATTTCATATTGTAATACTGCTTTGTGTGTAGAACACCTAAAACTCACACAAAGCAAATTCAACTCTATGCATTTGCACAGAAAACTAAATTTACCCATAAGGCTGCTACACAAATGTAGACAAACTGACATTAAAGCAACTTTCATAGAGTCCAGTGAAAGCCTGTGATAAATAATGGAAAAAACCAAAATATTTATAGAAGTTTAATTGTAGGCAGTTACATTTCTCTCTATGTCTCCATGATTTCCACACAAATGGTAAGTATTTACTCCTTTTAAATTAAAAAGGCCACACAACCAGCTAACAATAAAGCGACACTACTATAGATACAAAAACAAAACAAAAATGCACTGTATATTGATTTATTTTTATACTAACATTCCTTTGACCTTCTTAGATCATTTTATACAGATATTGGTGCACATAAATTTATGTGCATGTGTACATGATACTTATATTTATATTTCTTGATATCATATTTTTGAAGTTATTAGATAAATATTGAAGAGCAAACAATGCCAAATGTAATTATTTTATTTTTGGTCTTCAATGAGAAATGTAGTGTGGGCAGAAAGGTGTGTGCTAAATTCTAGGAGAAAATATATTCAATTCCTGTAGCACTAAAATTATACTAGACTGTTTTCGTCACCAATTACATAGCATAAATTTTAAGCTTTCTTTTTTCACAAAATTGTTAATAAGTGCATTGATCCATTACCGAAGTAACCAAATACATCAATAATTATAAACTTAGTAAGATCTCTCACATAGTTGAGAATATAATCTCTGCATTAATCTGAAATTGTCAATTTCATCATTTATTGAAATAGTATATATAGGACTACATAAATTATGAATTGTTTATATTGCTTTACTCAGTTTATGATCACAATACTGCCATGAATTAATAAATGGCTGAGAAGAATAAAAACTTCATAACTTTAATCCTTCCTCCTTAGCTCTTCTGATTTCATCGTGATATACTAGCGAGGATCTGTGGTGTGTACTAGCATTGCCACTGAGTGAAATGCCAGCCTTGTCCTACTTACAATGAAATGGCAAGTTGTCACTCAGTCTAAAGAAGTCATTAAAGTTTGACAGTCTTGCTTCCTGTCAGCTTTCCCTAAATCCCTGTGGAGTGAAATGTCGACCAGAATTATGACTCTGTTTCACTCTTTTTCCTTTAGAATGACATCTTAACTAATTAAAAGTAACCTGGTGCATTTCAGTTGTGGCCACTGACAAGCTAAAGGTCAGCCCCTTACGAAATTTCTAATCGACGAGGCAGGTTTGCTTTTTGTGGATATGTCTTCATAGCGAACGTGGCTGAAAAAGTATTAAAAAAGAGACAGAAAGAAAAAAAATCAAGCAGTTCTTTCTAAACCCCGCACATTGGCTTAATAGTTTTTTCATTAACTTGTGGTTTCCTGACCAATAATCTATTCAATCTGAAAGGAAAAGCAAATACAAACCATAACATGAATCCAGATAAAAGTTCCAAGGAAATTTGATTATGTTTATAACACAAAGTCTGAAATTACATGCATTCATAATGATAATCAAAATACAGTGCTGCAAACACAATGCATGATCTTGAATCTAATTTAAAAAGATATTTAAATATATAAATAAGGTCTGTATGTCAAAGAAGAAAGGACGAAATGAATTTTAAAAAGAGCAATTTGGGTAAATTTACCATTATTAAGGATCAAAGAAACACGAAGGAGGTCACAATGAATGTCTGGGAATCATAAACTAAGCAGCAATTTCCACCCATTAGCTAGTCTCATATTTTTAAACATAAAAGAACTAGAGAGAAAAACAAAGGGCAGTTTGAATTAATTCCTCTGTGGAACTTTAAAATGCTTTTTCTATTCAGATTTCAAATTTAACACAATACATTCTGTGATTGGCCTCTGAATATAACTATACAGCATTAATAAAATCAAATAAAAGAGGAGAAGCCATTAAAAATTTTTTTTTTTTTTTTGGTGCTGGGGATCAAACTCGGATCCTTGCCATTAAAATTTTAAAATGTTTTATTTCTAACAAAAGCTGTGTAAAAGATAATATATTAATGATTTCTAATTAAAAGTAATCCACCACGTGAACTATTGTATTAATTTAGCAGTGTATTTAGTAAGCAGGTATATTAAGACTATTTCTTATGGAAGATGATAGTATCACTAAAATTATTTTAGATGGAGAATTAATAAAAGCAAGTACTTATAATGACAAAAGAAATATGCAATCTTTTGGGAATCTGATTCCAATTCCTCACCAAATTTTACAATGTTAGAAGATGTTTATTCAAAGACAAGCAGGTATTTGAGTTATGTCTAACAGCCAAAAACATTTGGAGGTCACCAGAATGCAGGTTAGTTCTTGATATTCATTAAATATTTGTCTTAGCAAAACACACACATCAGATAATATTTCTGACAACAAAATACTCTCCCAATGCCCTTTGTAAATGATTTCTGTATCAGAGGACCTGTGGTGGCAAAGGAAAATAGGAAAGACCTAGTCATGACTTGGATTAATAAGAAGTGGAAGCATAAGCGACTTACACAAACAACCCTGGTTACTCAGAGCATGATTCTGTAAGGGTGAAAGATTGAAAGGGGGAAAAACAAGAGGATACTCTAGGAGTTCAGAAGAGAAGGCCATAGACATATTACATTCTCTCATACATTGAAAAGAAAACCTCATAAGAAAAGGAAGGATGAACAGATTTTAGGGGAAAAAAGAAAACCTAAATATGCTGTTATGTAAGTTATTTTCAAACATTATATATTTTAAGAATTATATTTTATCAAATTTCAGCATTCACAACATTATGTGCTAAGCAAAGGTTAACTGTTATTATAAAGTGAAAATCAGTATTGGTAATTTGTAAATAACAGTTGGAATTGGTTTTGGGAAAAAAACTGTGATATCATTTGAATTTCAAAGGTTAGCTTTCTTCAAAGAGAAGAGAAAGGTGTAGGTGGGGAGAGGTGTATATTTCAGACACATGTTAAACCATGTTCAAAACAAGAGCTAGTGCTCTGTATGCTAGAAATGGCCTTATATATGCAGTAATTGTCATAAACAGTATAAGAAGTAAATGATAGTCTAGGATTACAGAAGAACGATTATGTTCTTATACTGTGAAAGACTTTGCATTCCATGTTTAGAGATTTGCACTTTGGATGTGTATGTTTCAACCTATGAAGAGCCAGCAGTGGTGATATTGGCCCCAGAAGAATGAAATGACCAGAGCTTGCTTGACAAGTGAACATTCTTGACAGTCTGAAAATTGAATATATGTATGAACAGGTTTGTATGGAGAGAGTAGTTAGCGAGTTAATAGTAGGAGGTGTTCTGAAAGAGTAAATATAGTGAGAGGGTTAAAAATGTGATTAGAGAAATATTTCTAAGGTATCAAATTACATTGCACTTGAGGACTCATATATTGATATTCTCACTATGCTGCACCCTGAAAATGTTACTGTATAGTATTAGTCAGCTTTCCCATTGCTTGACAAAATTTCCAATACCTAAAAGGGGAGGAAGGATCAAAGATTTCAGAAATTTCAGTTCCTGGCTGCAAGGTATAATCATTATTATGCCATGGAGGAGCAAAGCTGCTGAGTTCCGGGCAGCGGATGAGTGGAAAAGAGGACTACTGCCTGAGGGCAAAGGTCAGGGGCCAGATGCAGAGGCCGAGGTCAGGCCTCCATGACCCCTGGACACACCCAGAAGTGTGCTTTACTCATCCCCTGGGCACCTCTGAAGGCATTAAGGTGATAATCTAGTTTAACTGCCCACATAGTTTCAATGTAAATAACATTTTAAAATACATTTAAAGTTTGAAAATAGCAGATAATAGTAGCAAATTTTTAGCTAACTCTAGAATGAGATATTACTTCTTAAGAATGAATAAATCTTCCAAAACAAAAGATGATGGATTAACTATGTTATGTAATACTTCTCTAGATTAAGCATCATGTAGATTTATTGAAATGGTAAAATAATAAACTGGTAAAATAGTAAATTGCACAAAATATTTATAATGAATACTAAGATGAATCATTAAATACTTATCAAAAACAACCTGTAAAATCTATAAACAGACATATGTTCAAAGTACAAAAAATCCCCGGTAAAATTTTTAAAAATTATCATGTGACAGATGAAAATTTAAAATGAAACCAATATTCATTAATTGGTTTATTCATTTATTTTGTTTTTTGAGATAGGGTCTTGCTGTGTAGTTCAAGCTGGTCTTTAACTCACTGTAAAGCCCAGACTGGCCTGAAACTCTCAGTGATCCTCCTGCTTCTGCCTCCTGAGTGGTGGGATTACAGGTGTACATTATTCTTTAAAATAAAAAGAGAAAACTTCAATGGTAAAAGTTATGATACAAGTACATTCACATCTCTGAATACTCTTGAGTTGTTATTTAGTAATGTTTGTATGTTATAAATTTATATCATAATACTGTATTGAATAACTTCAACTGCAACATATGAGTGCTTAAAGTTGCTTATTAAAACTCCTAAAGTCTGTATAAATCAAAAACTGTACTTATAATGCAAGCTGGCCAAAAATATGTATTTGATATCTATTGAACTTAGTATAAATTTAATTTGCATACTACATATGCAAATTACATTTAATTAAATGATTTGAGTATTACTCAAATAATTTTTTAAAAGACTAGTATCCTATAATTTTATTATTTTTAAGAGATCTTATTTTATTTACCTCTTCTGGTTTTTGACAAGTGATTTTATTTTTTTATTTGTTATATTAATCATTACCCAAAAACTAAAAACTTGAAAATTGTGTGTATTTGGGGGTTAGATGTGATATTTTGGTAACACGAATGATTATATTATGCTTAAATCAGGTTAAACATACATACATACTCAATTTATAATTTCTTTATAATTTAAACATTAAAATCATGTCTTCTAGCTTTTCAAGATATGTAATACACTATCATTATCTATAGTCATTCTACTATGTAATAACACATTGGAATGTCTTACTCCTTTCTTATTATATCTTAACTTCAAGAAGACAACAATAGAAAATCAAAATTACTAGTCAATTCAAAAAGCCCTTTCCCTTTGGACTTTATATATTCACATGTTTTTATGAGTTACACATCAAATATACAGATAGTTATTCAAATTAAGTCATCCAAAGACTCAAAATTAATGCTTTCTTATTCAGTCTACTTTTCCATCTAGATATATTGAATAGACAAAAAATTAAAAATTAGTCACATTGTAATGCACTATGCTAGTGAGTCAGCAAAAACGAAGCAAGATTAATAGCAAATGAAATCTTTATGACTTATTGGCATTCTAAGTTATTTTCCCTATGTTCTGTATTATCAAGTATTTTATTTGTATCAATTGAGTTTCTGGTTAAGTGGGAGGGAGTAGGGAACCTACCAAGGATGCTGCATTTCACTGGAAATTTATTCTAATTGATCTGAGAAAAGACTACTGACCTACATTCTAGTCTCAGCAGCTGCGTTTAGTGAGTTTTTTAGTTGTGCTTATGCCTTTGTTTCCAATCATTCTATATGCTAATAGTTCTAACTTTTATATGATTGGATCTATGGCTTCTAGTGCGTCATGGCAATTGAGATAATGTGTAACACTTAAAATGAAATATTGAACGCAAAAGTGTTTTGATAGATTAATTCATAAATGAAATGTGCACAGAGAATACCTGGGCGGGGCGGGGGGAAGAATACCTGTGAATCCTATTTTGCATGCTTTTAGATGAAGACAAGCTTGGATAAATTTAACTTCCTGAATAAATTCACTATTTCTAGATCAAGTAAACCTGCATCTTTAGTACATTCTATTGACAAAATGGTTCATTCATCCAAAATCAAATATATTCTCTTCTGGTGAAAATATGACTGAAAATATAAATGACCAAGGAGTAGATAATTAAATCAGCTAGGATGTCTTATCAAATGAGCCATGAAAATTGCTGTGTGGCACTCATTCAATTGGAAAACTATTGAAAACACAGCCTCCTTCATGCTGTTAGGGGTTCTCTGTTCATTGAGGATGCCTAGCTTTATTCTCAGCAGCCGAAATCGTCCTGCCTTTCCTCATAACAGGAACATGATTCTGTTTTCAGTTCTTCCTTCAGGCTCTAAAGGTAGCTTCCCTTGATCATAGGCTTTTGCCTATCTCCATTACTTCCCAACAGGGCTATCTATGGAAGGTTTCTCAACCTCTCTAAAGATTCAGTTTTCTCATCTTTAAAAAAATATAAATATCATATTTGCGGTATCAGGATTTTTTCACAAAAAAGTCAATATTGAGTGCTTACCGTAGAGCTTAGCTACTTTTACTGAGAGTTATCATTTTGGCATCGTGCAATGCTATTAGTTTTCTGTTTTTATTATATTTTACAAATCTGTTCAATTTATTTCTTGCCCCTAAGATTTTTTTTAGACCTATACCTCAATTTCTATTTATCAGAAACAAAATTCAAGAAAATACTGCTATTTACAATAGCTGCATAAAAAAGAAAATTTTAACCAAAGAGGTGAAAAATTTCCACATTTAATACTAAAAAATTTTGAAGAAAGTAACTGAAGATACAAAAAATGAAAAGCCATCCTGTGTTTATTTGTTAGAAGAATTTGCACTGTTAAATTGCCATTCTACGAAAAATGACCTAAAATTTTAATACTTGTCAAATTCTAAAGACATCCTTCCCAGAACTGCAGAAAACAACCTTGAAATTTTTATGGAGTCACAAAACAAAAGAACAACATACAAAGAAACACATGGCCAAAGCAGTCTGGACTGAAGAGAACAAAACACATAGTTTGAAGCTACGTGACTTCAAACTATGGTACAAAGCTATAGGAATCAAAACAGCATGGCCGTGTCATGAAAATAGATACATAGACTAATGGGAAAAATAGAGAACTGAGTTATAAATTCATATGTCTATAGCCAACTTGTTTTCAACACAGTCTGTTCAGTAAATGACCTTAGAAAATTGGGCATCCACATGCAAAAGAAAGAAAATTTACCCCTAGATGTTGTCAGTTACAAAAATCAATACATAATAGATTAAAAATGTAAATGTAAGACTTAAAACCCTGAAATTTCTAGAAAAACGTATGAGAAAATGCTTCACGATACTGGAAAAGAATTTTTCCTATAAGATCCCCAAAACACAGGAACTAAAAGTAAAAATAGATAAATGGAATTTCGTCAAGTAAAAAGCTTCTGCATGTCAAAGAAAATAAGTAATAGACTAAAAAAACCACATAAAGAAGGTGAGAAAATGTTTTCAAAGTATTTATATGGCAAAAGGTTAATACCTAGAATGTATAAGGAAATGAAACAAACCAGTAGTAAAAAGAAAATGATGATAATAATAACCCAATTTAAAATGGGCAATATACCTAAATAGGCATTTTACAATGAAAAAATGCAATTTATATACACAAGACAATGCTTAATATTGGTGGTCATAGTGGAAATGCAAATCAAAACTACAGTTAAATATCATCTTACTCCTGAAAGAATGATTATCAAAATTTTAGACTCTAAGTGCTGTAATCCTGCATTACAATAAGAACTTATTGAGCTTATTGAGTTAGGAACACTTGCATGGTGCTGTTGGAAATGTAAATTAGTAGAATGTTAATGGGAAAACAAACATATTATGTATTTTACCTAGAAGAAATGATGACTAGGTAAGCACATAGATATATTTAACTTGATTTTAATATTACACAATATATACATGTATCAAATATCATAAAATACCCCATTAATATGCAATTTTTTATTATTTTATGTATCACTCGATAATTACTTTTTTAAGAGACAATACATTTCTGATTTAAGGGGAATGATAATGAAAAACATGAGAAAGGACTAAAATGTTTTATAAATAAGAGCCGCCACTTTTATAGTTCAGTTAGTTTGTATTGTTTGCCCTATTTTAGAGCAAAGCTGATCATAATATGATGATAAACTCATTTATGGGAGAAATCTGGGAGGTAGGTATTCCTATCTACCTGCATGAATAAATGAAACTTCATGAATAATAAATCCATTGAATAGAAACTATCAGTATTTTTAAAGTCTAAATCAGGTTTTAAAATGGTGATTACCTATACAAAATGTAAGATAAAATGAAATGTAGAAGAAACTTTTTGTCCCAAATCCAGAAATTCAGGTTCAAAATGCCCTCTTCTGTCTTGATGATTCTATCTACCTACCTACCAACCTAGAGATAAAAATGTATGTGTAAAAATGGACACACATATCAAGCCAGATAGATATAGATACATAGATATAGATATAGAACACCAAAGCTGTAAAAACAAAATCTATACCTTATTTCCTACAATAAAAATTGATTAAAATTGTCCGGATTTCAAGAAGGTGTCATAGTAACTGCTTTTTAAAAAAACTTTATTTTAATGGTACATTTTAGATGTTCATAGTGATAACATTCATCAAAACTGCTTTTATTATATTTACGGAGGGACATAAAACAAAAACAAATGTTTGTGATTAATGCAGGATTACAAGCTTCACATTTACACCACTCAAGGCTTCATTGAATACTTTTGTGTTTTAAATTAGATGTCTGAATTGTAATTTTGGAGATAATTAGGAGTTAGAAAAGTGGTAGATAAGGGTGCGGAAGTATGAAGTAACGAAGGCAGGGAATGTAGTAATGGGGTTTGTTTACACCCACGTCATAGAATAACTTAAAGAATGGTAGAACATCCATTCTGCACCTACAGTCTACCTGGAAATCATCTAATTTGGTCACCCAATTCCAAAAGGTGTATTTTACCCTTTTCTGTTACTCTAGGAGCATATTATTGTGTGAATATAGTAAAGTTTCATTTGATCCTGACATTTTTTCCCTGGAAATGATTCTCACTATTCCTCAACCTCATTGGTCTCCAGCTGGCAGTGTGTGTAAATCAAAAAGTCTGTCTTGCAATCAGCTAACTGGTTCCAAAATCAGTTTTTAAGGGCATGTGTGTATATATGTGTGTGTGTGTGTGTGTGTGTGTGTGTGTGTGTGTGTGTGTGTGTGTGTGTGTGTGTGTATGTTTATGTGTGTATTTGCTTACTTCTTCTTTGGAAATAGCCCACTTTTGATACTAAACTGTATTGGTCTGTTATATTGCCCGAAGTGCTAACTGGCTTTAATGGATGGCTCTGGCTTGCCATCTTATGACATTACAGCCAAGATAATGGTTTAAGATTGGCTGTGAGTTGGAAACTACTTTAGAGTGACTTACATGGCCAATGAGTTGACATGGAGGAGGATTCTGTTCTCCCATGGATTTCTCCATCATAATACTTCAATATTGCTAATGTTATGAAATCTGTATTTTTTCTGGAATGAGCAATTCAAAAGAGCAAGGCAGAATCTCCAGTGCCTCAGAAGTCACACTTCATGACTAATACAATCCTCTGTTGGTCACAGGATCAGCATCAACCAAGTTTTCCACAATTCAATTCACTCCTGATGCTAAATTTCTAGAACTAGCATCAGATCCTAGAAATTAAAGGCAGTGTCCTCAACAAGACTTCCTTTACTTTAGATTTTAGCAACAAGTGGAGTCTAAGGCTATCTTCTCTTCTTTTCAATTTGGCTACAAATTAGGGATTTCTTAGGGGCAGACCCCATTTCAAATTTGATAATTTGCTAAAATAATTCACAGAGCTCAGTGAATGTGCTATACATATAGGTTTTGTTTTTTTTTTTAAATAAAAGCTACAATAGGCAACAAAGGAAAGTAGCTGGAAAAGTCAGGTTCGGGAGAGAAGAGTGGCAGAGGGTTTTCTTACCTCTTTCTTGGGAACTAGGCTGTGCCAACACCCACAGCATGCCAATGTGTTCGCCAAACTGGACCTCTTCTGAAGTACAATGTAAAGTCTTTATCTGCATTTCACTGTGTAATGTGACGGATGAAATCATTGATGGTACTACTGTACTTAATCTCTAGTCCCCAGGTATTAAAGGAGGGGGCTGGAACTGCCAATCCTCTAGCTCAAGTGTTTGGTCTTCCTGGTGTGGCCAGCTCTTCCCTGGATCCTTAGAAAGGCATCGCCACGATTGACCTTACCAGTATAAACTCAGGGATAATCTAAAAGCTCATTCCGAATCACAAAAGACAGTCTTATCATCCTATTGGGGCAGTCCGAGAGGGCTTTTGACTCTGTGCCAGGAAACTGTGATAGAGACCAGATATTCTCATTATTATAACTCCAAGAACAATATAGCTCACGAAATGATCCTTTATATTCTGCTTTTAAAAGTACAAAAATAAAATTATCAAACAATTGTAATTAACCTTGATAGTATTAAATGTTCTGGTCTTCTGAACGGATGTGCACATACATTTCCTTTATAATCTTTGGCATTAAAGAAAATGAATGGCTAAGACAAATTTGAGTCCTGCCCATTGTCTTTTGCCAGACTATAAAAAAACAATTTGAGCAAGATGTGCCCTTTTCAGAGAGCAACTTACATAACTCATTTTTCAAAGGAAATTGGACTGATGCATACTTTTTAATATTTTGGTGAGTAGTGTGGTTATACATTATGAAAAGTGGAGTACATCTAAGAAAGTATCCTAAATTTTTATCAAAATAAAATCTATCATAGCATATTAATGGATAAAAAAATGTTAGAGGATAATACAATTCCTTTAAATTTGTTGACTTTGTACAGTCTCTGAATAAGGCAAGCTGTAAAAATAACTCAGAAACTATTTTAATGTAGCTGAAGGTTTCATTTTAAAAAAGTCATTTCTTACCTTCCTTCTGGAATTCAATTCAAGCTGTTCTTCTTTTAAGTTACAGTCAGCCTTGCATAATGCACGCATTGAATAAGCCCTCGAAAGACACTTCCTTCCCAGAAGTTCTTTGATTTTAAAAAATATATGTGTGGTGTTATTAATGTCAGAGCAGCCTGTTTTCTTCTGTTCAACCTATTTTGAAAAGCATAACAATTTAACCCTAAAGATTCCTGGCTCAAATTCTAGTGCTTGTGTGTAAGTAAGTTGAAGGGGACTTTATTCTACTTTTCTGAAGGAATCGACTCATTTTTGCCATTATTCTCAATTGAATCTTGTGTTGCAAACTCTCAGAGGCGGGGCCTAAGACATTTGAAATCCAGAGTCTAAATTTCTAATCCAATGTATACAGTCCCCAGATTCTACATTTGCTTTCTGTTAGCCTTCCAACTCCTCTTGCATGTAGAAATCACCCATCAACTGGTAGGAGATCATGATTCCATTAAGACATATATTTGTGTCTTCCTTTAGCAACTCATCAATATGCAACAGCTAGTAAGTCCTCTGACAAATTTACCCCTTTCTTCAGTTTACTTTCTAATTTTCTCTTCTGCCCACATCTAGATTAACATACTTGTGTTTAGCTTTGATTTTGGTTTGATGGTTGTGTCTGCCAATGCTTTCCATTCAGTCTTAGCTCACAGGTCACTCTGATCTGATATACAGTGTGCGTCAGTATTATGTATTTCCCTTTGCGATGATGAACTGACTCCTAAATGGGGAAGAAGACTAAAAACCCCATCATTTGATACATGGTGCACTTATGCAGCATTTCCCTCTGTGTGGAGGAAGAATGTTTCTGATTGGTGAAGGTGAGAGGACTCAGTCTGTACTAGACTGTATTTCCTGTCTTCTCTTTCTTTGGAGGAGTGGGTGTATCTAAATTTTTCTAGCAAAGTCACTTCCTCCAGTACTTTAGTGTTTTATCTTTTTTAGGAGGATGGGAGCGCTTTCGTCCCCTACACTTGAATGGACCGAGTGTGTAAGCTTTTCCAGCTTTTGGGTCTTGTGTTATTAGGGTCTCTTTGTTAGAGTAACTACTTTAAAGATAATAATAGACAGCGTAATAACTATTGTTATGCTCTTATTATTTGATTATGATATCATGTTTTATTTTTTTGTAAAAGAAAAAAAATTATTAAAAAAAACCTCCAAAACCATTGTTTCAGTAGGAAAATGAAATTAGGGGCTGGAGGGTATTTAGATAAGCAATAACCATATTATTTTTGCTGAAGAGATTTCAACAATAAAGGAATTTTGAGTATTAAAAAGATAAAAGCTCTTAAGCCACACTTTAAAATCTGTGAGTAACGAGCATATTTGGATAGCTAGTAAGCTGAATCACTGCCTTTTTTTCTTTTTTCTGAAGGATGGAAGGGCAGAGGCAAGGCACCGCGTGGGCTCCCTATAGCCCTAACTCATCCTGCCGAAGGGTCTGGGAGTTTAGGTGCTGCAAACATTCATACCCTTCACATTCAGTTATTCTCTAAATTCTAGTCCTCCATTTAATTCAAATGAATATTTCTCATCTTTTTAATACAATATTTTAAAATAGTGATCATGCTTTTTCTTCTACTCCTGTGACCTCAGGGAATTGACAATCCTTCATTTTATTTACTCCACAAAGTATTGAAAAGACTTAAATAATTCTTAATTTGCAGGTAAGCATCAAAGAGTAGATATAGCCATGAAGAATGAATTGTATTTCCCAAAATATGTTGAACTTAATGCCTTATTTGAATTTCTAGGCACAGGGTGTACAAGGTGATGATGAAGGTAAAATGATATCACACAGGTGGAACTGGAATAAGATATGACTGATGTCTGCACAATGAGTGGAAGAGACATCAGAGATCTCGCACTCAGTGTACATGGGGGAAAAGCCATACAGAGTCATGGTGCAAAGGTGTCCAGCTACAAACCCAGGAAAGAGGCCTCACCAGAAAGTCAGGCTTCTTGACCTCCTGACTTTCTGGTGTGGTAAGAAAGTACATATCTGTTGCTTAAAGCTCGTGGTCTATGATATTTTTTTTTGAGTAATACAATGATTAAATAAATTATCAGGGATATAACATATGAAAACTAGAGAGAGCTTATTGCCCCCCCTCTTACAAGTAATCTTTCTGCCAACTGTTGCCTACCAAGGTTTCTACATTATTAGTCAAGTTACTTAAGGCAAGAGTAGAATATATTTGAAATGCTTCCCTCCTCATTAAATAATGGACAGTCAAACCTGTCCTATTCCAGTTTTGAAGTCCTCTATTGCCTAAAAAACACATGGACGTATTTTGTGTATATGATTAATGACATTAAAAAGATCAAAGTTTTTTTTAGATCAAAGTGTTTTAAAGAATTCCTTACTATGGTAAAAAAACCGTGGTATAATTAATGATATTTTCTTAAAGGATTAACGTTTATATCAATTCATAGGTCAGTTTGCTACAAAGATAAAACAGATACTATACAAGGGGTTTGTAACTCAAAGTTCAATGGGTAGAAATCAGCTGGTCCATGAAATTGGATGGAAATTAAATTGCATCTTTAGTTTTGCATAACATCTAACTTAAATTTAACATTTCCTTCCAATATAAATGTACACAGCAAACCATAGTTGTAGAAATAGTCAGTGACATTTTTTCCTATAAAAATCACTGATATTTTCATATTTTTATGACAGTTCTTATGAACTTTTCACATGGCACTCAAGTTTTTTTTTTTTTTTTAAGCCCAGGTTTCCTTCAGAAAACAAAACCTAAGATAAGGACTTGCTGCATTCACGGGTATTTTGTTTTGGGAATAAGAGTGGGAAGCTGGAAGGAGTGAAATTCAACTGTGGGCACCTGGGGCCCATTTCCACAGGATGCTAGAGAAGCATCCGTTGGAACGCAGCTCTATTGGATAACTCGGTGCCACGGTAACTCCTGAACATTTCCAAGCTGTCTGTGAGTGAAGGCTGTGTGCCTGCGCAGAGGTATCAGAGAAAGTTCTGGAACAGAACCATAGGTGTCAGAGAAAGTTCTGGGTCAGAACCATAGGTGTCAGAGAAAGTTCTGGAACAAAACCCACAGGTGTCAGAGAAAGTTCTGGACAGAAGGTAAGCAGTAGTGATGAAGCTGAGGAAAGCCCCTATCTGACTTGAACTTCATACAATTAGTTACCACAGCAATGACTAGAGCGAAATATAAGCTAAGAAAACATAGCACAGAATGAGACAGTTGTCATTAGAAGTGTGGAGTTAGGAATTTATGTAATATGCCTACCTCCCAATTTTTAATTCCAGCTCGTATAGGTCCTTGCTGTAAAAATAATATGATAAACTTCACTCTCTAATATGTGTCGCTGCAGTTATCTTTTTTTAGAATTTACTTCTGTACTTTTGCGTAACCTAAAATTTGTACTACTTATTTGGTCACCTTTTACTTGGAGGCATGAAGTAAGAACTTTGTTGTTTTTGACATGATGTCTTATGGTTTTTTAAGTATATCATTGTCTGTATGCGTAACACACAGGTTCCACTTTTTCATCTATCTCAACTTGCTTTTAGAACTGAGGTTCTTCAGTTTAATATATTCAGTGCTCACTGGAATTCTTTGTACTGAAATGACCACAGATTCACTTGAATGTTTGGCGCTATTCCTCTTCTTCCCTTTGAAGAATTCAGGTTACTAATAGTCCCTTCTTATTGCATTTAAAATAGGTTTTCTGTAGTTGTGGCACTTACAAAACAAGTGATCTGGATACAAAATTATTTTTCTCCCTTGAGAATCTTGTGTCACTCCACTAATTTTTGTCATTAAATATTATAGGATCCATTAATTTTTTTTTTGGTAACAAACTACTTCTAAATCTCAGTGACATACAATATTAAACAGCCATTTTTAACGTAACTGTCAAATAGCTGAGAGTCCACTGATTTAGGCTGAGTTAATTTTGACAACTCTGAGGATTTTGGCTGAGAAAGGATTTATAGTCAAAGGTTGGCTCAGTCGCATAAGTACAAGAGCAAGGGAATGCAATCATAAAAGGCATTTTCGAAGCTGTGGTCACATTGTACTGCAACATTCCTTCAACAAATACAAGACATGTAACCTACCCAAACTCAAATAGTGGGAAAAATACACCCCACTGCTTTATTTTTGGAAACCACAAAATCACATGACAAAGGACTTACAAAATACATCAATACTGAAGTTGACCACAGTAGAACAAATAAGTTCCATGAAAGGCAGACTTTCAACCTCACCTTACATTCACAACCAAGAGCATTATTTCCTGGTTTTTGAAATCTAAAACTATGTTAAAAATCCTTATGGACCAGCTGGATCAACTTTCTTTGGAGTAAAGTTGCTTTTTCCATGTGTAATTTATTTCATTTAATTTTAGGATTTTTAAAAAATTGGTTAGGGCAAAAATTGCATCAAAGAGTTAATTATAGCAAGCGAGAAAGATTTTATTCCAGGCAATTGCAGTTGAAGGAGAGAGGCCTCACCTTGGCCTGCACTCCTGACACAAAGGGTGGAAAGTTTGTGAGAGCCAGAGTCCGGTGAGGGAAGGCCATCTGTATTTGCTTGCCTTTCCCCAAAGACAAAAAAAAAATTTTCTCATCTTTTCAGATAGAAGGTAAAACTACAAGTTGAAGCTAAGCTGAAGCAGAGGTTATACACTCATCTCTCCAGCAGAAACAGGGAGGTGGGGTGTTATCTTCTTTGATTACAACATTTCAAAGGTTTGACTCTTGAGAAAGACATTGCTAGGTTGCAAAAGTCTCAAGATTTAAGAGATTTACATCACAAAGAGGCAAATGAATAATGTATCATTACAGGATTTCTAAAGCAAGTAGGTAAATGTTCTAGGTCAGGAAGAAACCTGTCAAAATTAAACTGAACCAAACCTGGAGTTGGCTGGGTCAAATTACATTTTAAAATATTTTCTCTGTTCCACTTATTTTAGTCCTCTCTGGTTTAGATTTCCCCACCCCTTTCGGATGAATCATGTAGGATTTTAAAGTTTAAAGCAAAAGCTTTCTTTCCATTTAAAAAGAGGTCACAAAGTGGTAAAACATATTTTGTCAACTGTAAAGAAAAACTAGACTTCTTATAGTGCAGTACTGTGAGACCTCTTAAGAGGCACTGAAGAGTTTTGGAATAACTACGTGTGTACATTTTGCAGCAAATGTACACTAGAGGGCAAAGGTCAAGTTTCCCCTTCTTGAAGCTATCTCTGATGCAAGGGCACAAACGTGATATTTGCAGTGAGATCTCCTAATCTCCCGTTATTTTGTGATCACTTAAAAAAACCAAATTTAACATGAAAACACAATCCACAAACTAAAATACAGGTAAAACATATATTTTTAGTTTATAGAAAGAATAGCATGGCATGAGCTACTTTTTTTCCCAGCCAGGGAAAAAATCTCTCTCTTCTTGGGAATACTAGCATTTTATAGCTGTGAATACATATACATACTTACATACATATATATATATATGTAATATATATAAAAATGTTATGTTAAGCAATTAACAGTTATTTCTCATAATATCAACAGATATGATATACATCTAACAAACATCCCAACACCTGGTCCTAAAATAATGTGATAGTGACTTTTACTTTTTGTTTTTCATGTCATTTATTTAGTACTGATCATTGAACAAAGGGATGCTCACTGTACCACTAAGCTATGTCCTCGATTAAATTAATTATTTTTATTTCATTTTGAGATATGGTCTCATATTTCCAATGAGGGACTAGAACTTGTGATCCAGCCTTTCCCAGTGCTAGGATTTCCAGGCATGCAAAATCATGCCCAGATACAAGTGAATTTTTATCAGGTTCATTCAATTAACACCAATTCTGTCTGGCTCGTTTTGAATATATAAGTTGTATTAAGTAAGAACCACTGCGATCTCTTGCCCTAAAGTTTTTCGTGTACCTTTTTTGTGCTTTGTGATGAAATCATTATCTGTCTGTCTGTCTGTCTATAGATCACTACTGTTCATCTTCCCATCTTCCCCATCCTGTCCCAGGAGCTCTTTTTTATTTTAGTTTTTATTATTTTATTTTATTTTTGGTTAAGGTGGGAGGTTTCTTGATTTTCTCAACAACATTTTAACTTCTAAACTTTCCTGCTTCCACCTACGTGCGTGTTACAGAATCACACACCTGATCCCCACTCCTGTGCCTAAATAAATCACATCATCTTTTTTTTTTTTTGGGCAAGATTCCCTTCATTTGCCCTCATTGCATTTTTGCCTGTGAGATTTGAACCCACTTCCTTGGCCTCCTCTTCAATTACGCTAGTGAAATAAATCACCTCCAGCCTCTCTGGCCTCTCCGGCCCCATATTTAAGGCATGTTTCCTGCTCACGCCCTCACTCAACCCTGCAGCTGTCCTTGTGGCCAGCATCTTCATGCTCTTTATTTGATTTGTGTCTCATTTTCACGGGGGTCAGCCTTGAACCTTCTGTTTCATATTTCAGTCTGCATTCTCCCGGCCCCAGCTCTACCCTGCCCTCCCACTTATACCTCTACCTTTAGGAAAAATTCTTAAAAACCGTCTTTCACTTATTTATCGTTCTTGTTGTTTACCACCTGAGTACAGTGGTCTTGTATAAGCTGATCGAGTTGGAGAAGTCTTTGGGTGTCTTGGTCACTGATGCGTCCTGGCATTTACAGGACTCCCAGGCACATACAGCAGCCATTGTTGGCACTCAATAAGCATCTGCACCCTGAGTGCATGCACACGTAGAATAAGGCATGAAAGACGGTGAGCGAGGGGTCTAAGGATTTCAGTTAGCCAGTGTAGGGTCTCCTCAAAATTATTCTGTGCTGGACAAGGCAGCAAATCTGGGAACTGAAGGGTGTTTGCGAACCACAAATAAAGCAGAGTAAAAGTTGAATTCAAGGGAAAATGAGAAACACATACTGGAAAAAAGTTGTTAACATCTATTTTTCATAAAGGGTTGTTTACACTTAGGTTCTGGTAATTAAGACCACTTAGCAACTGTAGCCAAATGCCAGTAATAACTCTGAGTCCTGTTTCTGATGATAACGTAGAAAATGTGCCGATGTGAGAAAAACTACTTGGAAAACTCCTGTAAAAGTTCCTCCGAAACACTGAGGTTGTAAGTTTGAGTAAAATATCATAAAGTTCAAATATCATTAATCTTAACATTTTTGTGACAACCGCTGATTTCTATCTTACTTGTATGGTCCACTTAGTACCTTATTTTAAACCACTAAATTAAGTTATTCAAATAACTGCCCAATTTACTATTTTACATAGTTTTCAGTATCATTTCTCAAATGATTATGACATGTTACCAGTAAAAGATTGATATGTTGTTTTTTTTTTTACTTTTTTTTTTTTTTTTTTTTTAAGTGCTGGGTATTGAACTCGGGGCCTTGCGCTTGCTGGCCAAGCACTCTAACCACTGAGCTAAATCCCCAGCCCCAAGATTGATATGTTTTTAATAATTGATCAAGTTATTTCTTTCTTTTTTTTCTTTATCTTTGTTTTGTGGGGGTGTCCTGGGGATCCAACTCAGGGCCTTGCACTTGCTAGGCAAGCGATCTACCACTTGAGCTAAATCCCCAACTCCTGGTCAAGCTATTTCTAGGGGTAAAGTTCTTTTAAGCACTTAAGAACCAAAATTTTAGTGGCTGCATTAACAACAGTACTATTAAAAATTCTGGATTAATATTCTCATCTTTCTAGAAATTCTTAGCATGAATATGAAGTTACAAATAACCTACTTCTGGACAAGTCATGTAAATCTAGTTGTCCAAACAATAAAACATTGAATTAGATGTCCTCAAGTACTGCTGTCTTCTTAACTACTCAGACTGCTCAATTAGGCTATTACAGTTCAGTTCAACAACCCCGCCTACTGAATTTCCCAGTGATTAAATCGTATCACATATTTTATTATTGATTTTTAACATATTACTTGCACAGATTAATGGGATTCACTGTGATATTTTCATGCATGCATACATCGTGCATTTTATATACCCTCTGCCCTCCCTCCAACACCTTCCTCGCAGATCCTGGAAATCCCTCTGAATTTCTTTCTGTCTCCTTCTCCCCTACTCTGCTCCATTTCTAGTGACTGCTACTCTGTACCATACTTCTAAGGGGTTGACTTACCAATGTCAATAAATCAGTGAGAACTTGTGGTATTTGCGTTTGACTTGTTTCATGCAACACAGTGTTTCCAGTTCCATCCATGTTGCTGCAAATGGCAGTATTTCATTTGTCTTATGACTGAGTAGTATTCCATTGTGTAAATATATCACATTTCTCTTATCTTCTGAAGTGCATCTGGGTGTATTCTGGATTTTGGCAAATGTTAATGGTGCACAATGAATGGGGGCGCAAGTACCTTTATAGTGTAAAGATTTCATCTCTTTTGTGTATCTACCTCATGATAGTTCTATTTTTAATTTTTTGAGGAATCTGGATACTGTTTTTCGTACTGGCTGTACTAATTTATATTCTCATCAATTTTACCATTATATTTATTTGCTCTTCTCCATGTCATTGCCAGCAGTTGATCTTTTGGATAAAAGCCGTTCTAAATGGAGAGAGATGATAGCTTATTGTGCTGATTTGGATTTATCTGGTGATTAATGGAATAGAGCATTTTCTCGTGTATTTGTTGGACTTATGTAGGTTTTCTTTTGAGAGATTATCTTTGAATTTCTTTAGCATATGTTTAAATTGGATTGCTGATATTTTTTTGTTCAGCTTTTTGAATTCCTTATGTATTCTGGGTAACGATCTCTTGGCAGATGTACCATTTGCAAACATTTTATTCTATTATGTAGGTGGTCTCCTAATCTTGCTAATTATTATTTTTTTAAACTTTATTTTAATGGTACATTTTAATATACATATTGATAACATTCATCATTGGGTATTTGTACCTGTACATGACATACCTTGTTGCTTCTTTTTTTCCCGTTCCCCTCCCCTCACCCCCTCCTCCCTTCCTATTTACAAAAGCTTTGTTTCCATTTTTTCCTCCCTCCCCTGTTCCCTTTCCCATTTGGACACTTTCTTCCCTTTCCCAATATAATACATTTTACTCTTGCTAATTATTGTGTTTACAGTGTAGAAGCTTCTTAGTTTGACAGAATCCCCTTTGTCTGTGATTATGAAGTTGTATGTAAAATCTTTTTGTCTGTGCCAGTGTCTTAGAGTGTTCCCTTATGCAGTCATGCAGTAATTTTATAATTTCAATTTTCGTACTTATGTCTTTAATTAATTTCAGTTGATTTCTTTGTATAATGAGAGAAAAGGTTCTAGATTCATTATTCTGTATAAGGATATCCAATTTTTCCAGCACTTTATTGGAGAAACCATCTTTCTCCACCTGCTGGAAGATAAAATAGGTAGAACTCTTCAAGTCATAGGATTCTACAAGGATTTTCTGAATGGAAGTCCAATTGAACAAGAAAGAATCAACAAGTGGGATTATGTCAAACTAAAAAGCTTCTGCACAGAAGTAAAGCAATCAGTAGAGTGTACAGACAGCCCACAGAATAGGAAAAAAATTCAAGCTACACTTCTGATGGAGATCCAATATCTAGAACATATAAAGAACTCAAAAAATTAGACTCACCAAAATAAAAGACCCAATGAAACAATGGGCATCTGAACAGGCAATTCTCAAAAGAAGGAATATAAACGCCAGAAAATTTATGAAAAAATATTCAGTATTTCTGGCTATTAGAGGAATGCAAATTAAAATAAGATTGAAATTTCACTGTACTCCAGAAAGAATGACAATCAAGAAACCAAATAATACCAAATACCGGCGAGGCTGTAGTAAAAAGGAACCCTTCTACATTACTGGTGGGAATGTAAACTAGTACAACATATGGAAATCAGTATGGAGATTCCTCAAAAAGTTAAAAATAGAAATTCCTTTTGACCCAGCTATTCCCCTACTAGGCCTCTTCTAGAAAGAGTTATAGACATGATAATACAGTGCTACTTGATATTATAGTGATACATACCCACATTTATAGCTGCAGGGTTGTAGTAGCTAGATCTCGCAAGCAGCCTGTATGTCCCACAACAGATAAATGGATGAAATGAACACGATATCTATACCTAACTGAATGCTTCTATGCTATAAAGAAAGAAAAATTTGAGTCATTTGTAGGAAAATGGCTACAACTTGAAAACAATGTTAAGTGAAATAAATCAGACATAGAATCTTAAGTACCATATGGTTTCTTCAGAAATCCAAAGTATAAATAAAGTAAAAAGCAAAATGAAAGCTAGACAAAAGGAAACAGGGAGATAGATCTTTCTCAAATGGGAAAGACACCAGGAGATGGAGAGAAGGGGAAAGGGGACATAAAAAAAAATGGGACATAAAAGAATTGAGATGTGTCACATGCATGTACCAAATACAATGAATGTAGTCATTATATACTGCAAACATGTACTAATAAAAAATAGAAATGATTTTTTATCATTGTGTTTTATGTATGTGGATCAATTCCTGGGTTCTCTACCTGCCTGTTTTAATGTCAGCACTCTTTTGTTTTAGTAGCTGTAGCTTTGTCACACATTTTCAAGTCAGATATTGTGAGGTTTCTCACCTCATTTCTTTCCATCTTTTTTTTCTGGGTCTTTTGTGGTTCCACATGCATTTTAGGAAATTTGCAAATTGGCCTTGAACTTCAAAATGGCCCACCTTAAATCAGAGCCGAAATATTTTATACACTACTTTGTCCTTGATCTACCTGCTAAAAAAAAGAGAACAGTGAGATTTTTGTCAAAATAGTTTACTCCGTTCCTGTGGAGACACCCACTGCTTAAAAAAATGATTAAGATTATTATTGATTTTCTTACTTTGAAAAGCATTTGGTGTAAAATCAAAGCACATTAGCAGCACTTTTGGTTATGCTCAGCAGCTTACCATATGGCAAACATACATTAGCAGACAATTAAGGGCAAAAGGGAGAGGCTTTCGTACACAACACAATTACAGAGTGTGGAAACATTGGGAGGGTGTTTGCCAACCCAGGAGCTGCTGAGACATACGCTATTCTTCACAAGGCATAAGGAATTCTGCAAGAAACACACAGCCAGTATTCTAGTTCTTTTTAAAGATTTAATCAGTATGTTTTTAAAAAGGGTAACTAAGATTTAGATGGTTCTGTGTGAGTTTTAGTTACATTAAAATCTTCAGATCATAAGTCTAGCTAAACTCTTTTAATCCCTGATAGCCTCGTGTGTGATTATGGAAATATCCCAAACTAGTCCTTAAATAAGCTCAATGTACAAAGCCATGAGACTGTAGTAATGCCCACAAGATTTACATTTTATATAAATATGTAAAAACATTTTTTTTATTGTAGAGAAAAGAGGTGTGCAATGGAAACATTGAATTCAAGTGAAGAAAATTATAGGGGATTTGATATGCATCAGAAGTGAGTTGTTTATTTTTGTGGTACTGCGGCTTACCCCCAGGGAGTATAGAACTACATTCCTGGCCATTTTTTGGCCTATCTTCATCTTGACACAGGTTCTTAAATTGTGCAGGCTGACCTTGACCTTGCAGTCCTCCTGCCTCAGCCTCCCAAGTAGCTGAGACCATAGGTCAGTGCCACCACACTCAGCACAGTGCTGTGTTTCTAAAATTACACAATCCAAAATATGTTTGAAAAGTTGCACAAATTATTAGTTTGGAGTTGAATAGCATTCTAGAAACCAAATGAAATGCTCAGATGAAGAAATAAGATATTGCTACGTATCTTGGAAGCTTTGCTCACATTCTCTCCTGGTCGCTGGCGCCTCTCAAAAAAGATGGATGAATGTTGTTTTCTCTACTTTATATTATTATTAAGGCTTCTAAAATATAAAGATTATTTTACTTCAAACTTACCCAATAAATTACTTATGAAATATAAATATACTAGATGATTTCCAACAATGACAAACAAAACAAATGAATTCTTTTGGCGTGGGGCATTGGCGATGGAAACCAGGGCCTTTCACCTAGCGATATCCCCAACCACTGTTTGTTTCAGACACACGACTTCGCTAAGTCACTAAGCTGTCCAGAAACGGCTCGAACTTGTGATCCGCTTAACTCGGCCTCACAGACACAGTGCTGGGATCACAGGTGTGCGCCGCTCTACCTGGTGAAGGAAGAGGAGGGGCCTGAAGACAAGACAAAACAAAACGCAAAATGTGATGGAGAGGAGGAGCCGGAAAACAAAACAATAAATGTTACATTGAAGAATTGCCTTTTTTTTTCCCCCTACGAAACCTTGGAAAATAAGGCAGGGACGGACTAATCATGAAAAAGCATTTCAAATCAAAAGAATAGCGACTACATGGAAAAATATGAAAGGGGACTTACAAACCCAACCTGGAATTCAGGAGACCGAGCATGGAAGAGGGTGTGTGAACAGTCTGTAACTCATGAAAGTCCACGAAGTGTTGCATCCAGAATGGGTCTGGGGTCTGAGTACCCCCGACACACTCCTACCGAGAACTGTCTGTCTCTCCATCCTAAAAAGAAGAGGAAGCAAGCGAGGCCGTAGTGGAAGGAGGAGGAAGTTCCATTGTCAGAGTAAAGCTAAAGCCACCTCGGACAGGAAGGTGGGGTGTCCAGAGCTGGGACATCCCCCGAGCAGGTCGGTGTTGTAGATTTAAGGAGTTTGGGGCCCCGGAGGGGTCCCGACTTGATTGGTTGCTGTGCTGGTTGTCAGGGGCTGGATAAATTTGGGTAGCGGAAGCATCCGGCATGGTGAGGGGCTTTTCCTGCTTCTCTCTCTCTGTTTCTCTCCCTCTCTCTCTCTCCTCTCTCGGGTGTGGAAAAAGGGGAACATAAGACCCTCTTCTGACAACCGGAGGGCGAGAGATTTGTTGTTAAGCTGGGGAGTTAGAGGAATGTGGGAAATCAAGTGTCACACACTGTACCTTGTGGGTAAAAACCTGCAGACTGCCAGCTTTCTGACTTGCTAGCTAAAACCTAGATGAAGATCGGGAGACTCAAGTAGCAGGGGCCCAAATCCGTTCATTCTTTCCTATTAGTCCCGCTGGCCCTACGAAAGGACAGAAGCGAATCCGCACTGTTGGAAGTTAGGAAGCGACACCCACCTTTGGCTGCAAACTCAGGGGAGGCCGCTGGAGCTCTGCTGAAATGTCAGATTTACGTGCTGGTTTCCAGGTAGGGAAGGTCTGTGACAATGCTGAGCATCTCCTAATTACAGGAAAACAGGGCGTTTCTTAACACATTGTGATATGTGGACAGTAACTGAATTTGAAGTTTATGTTAATCTTGTAAAGCAGGTATCTTACTCTTAATGTCCAAGAGTTAACAACTGCTAAGAGGTAACGTCTTTCTTCTGACACAGGAGTATAAACTCAGGCCACCATGTCCAAGTCCCCCTTATCTATGAGGGTACGTTCCAAGACTCCCCAAGGATTCCTTCAACCGCACATCTTACTTAACCTGCTGTAGAAACACTGCCACCCATCTCTCGTCACCGAGGCAGCTACCAATATCCACAGGCAAGCCTCACCAGGAAGCGAGTAGTAAAAGCTGCTTACTTACCCCTGCAGAAGGGGTCGTTAGCTTCCCCCACTTGCTACCGGGAGACCTCCTCATGCTACTCGGAGCGTGTACCATTTAGAAGACAAGAATTGTTTATTTCTGAAAGTTTCCATCTGACATTTTGACTGTGCACAGCTAGCACCATGGAAAGTCAAACCACAGATAGAAAGAGAGATTATTTTGCCATTTTTCTTAACAGTGAAAGCTTTTCTTTTGGGGATTAAATGTCTAATGTACGTATTAGTCATCCCTCAGAACTAAAACAGAATTACACTGTTTGCTTCTTTATAAGGTAGAGTTAAGGATTGATTAAACATTTTAAATCTAGATTTGCAAACTCATTTTTAATTTTCAGATGTAATGTGTAAAGGAGACAATCTAAAGCACTTGTCGAAATTTGAAATGTGATGAAACTTTATTCCTGAAAACAAAGCATCATACTACTAAATGTGAGGCCTCCACACTGATAATGCTGTGAGATTTCTGAGTGGGAGTGAGAAAAACCGATGATCTCCCTAGACATTAAAAAGAAGATGGTGAGAGAGAGGGAGAAAGGACAGAAAGGGAAAGGGAGGGAGAGGGAGGGAGAGAGAGAGAGAGAGACAGAGAGAGGGAGAAAGGGGGAGAGAGATGGGAAAGAAAAAAAGGAAAGAAAGAAGAAAGAAAGAAAAGAGGTGAGGGGGGAGAGACAGAAAGGAAAAAAGAAGGAAAGAAAGAGAAAGAGAAAGAAAGAAGGAAAGAGAGAGAGTGGAAACATGCTAACATGTGGAACATACACGGCGCGCTCTGCAGTGCCGCAGTCATTAATTAAAATTGAAGCTGGGCGTGGTGGCACGCGCCTGTAATCCCAGCACTCTGGCCCGCGGTAGGAGGATCACGTGCCTGCCCAATTTATCAATTAGTGCGACCCTGTCTCAAAATATAAGATAAAAAGGGCTGAGTTTGTGTCTCAGTGCGAAGGTCCTCGGTTCAGTGTCAGCACAATGATAGTGGTACTGATAATAAATGATTTAATTGTGAACTAGGCATTCTTCTCATAGTTTTAGAGAAACATAACTTGATTTTAGAAAGATTCAGTAACTCGATTAAAACGATGAAACTATGAAGTGGCAAAATTATGTCTGTGTCATACCTTTCAAAGACTAAGTATAAAGCAATTTAGTGACTGTAAAATCAAAAGATCATGACTACAGCAGACACACCCTTACTCACAAAGTTCCCTTTCTCTTATCACTAAAGTCTATAGCATTCTAAACAATATGTTAGAGACACAATTAGTATATTTGTATTATATAGGAAGATGATGGTTAAACATTAAGCCTACAATCTGTGTTCTCCCTTTCTTGGGAGAAATGCCCTAGCAAAATGTATAGACACATTAGTGATTTGTCTCTAAAGAAACTATTTAATGCTATACCAAGTAGGATAGTCCTTATCTATGGAATGCTTTCGAGGGTTTATTAATTTGCCAAGACACTGTAGTAAACGTGCTTGAGCTACATGCATTTATGCACCAGTTTCCGGGAGGACAGGCTATGTGCTGCTCAAATTTTGAGTATAAATGGGCAGACTGAGGGGCTCCGTTCTATGTAACAAACGTAGCTGCTGTGATTTTTTTTAGCTTTTTAAAAATATGCTAGTCACAATATGTCTCATGTAAAAAAGAAGGACCAGGAGTTCTGCAGTTTCTGAAATGAATTCATCCCATTTGCGTGTGCCTTACACCTATATCTTTACTTTTTTAAATAAATCTTGATACCAAGTATGTTAGTTTACTAAGGCAGCCATAGTGAAGTACCCAAATAGGTGAGTTAAAAAAAAAAAAGAGTTTATTATCTCAGTTATGGAGTCTAGAAGTTTCAAATCCAAATGTTGGCAAGCTCGTAGAATCATTATTCGTATCTTTTTGTTGTTGGTTTTTTTTGTTTGTTTGTTTCTTGGCTCACAGCTTGAATAGCACCTTTTCCTCGATCATCCCACCCCTCTCCCTTTGTGAGTCTGTCTTCATACAGCCAAGTTGCTACAAGGACATCAGCTCTGTTGGATTAGGGGCCCGTATTATTCCCATAGGAACTCAAGTTCTTAAATCTTCAGTGACCCCTTTTCCAAATAAGTCCACATTTTGAGGTAGTAGGTTATGATTACGGCATCTTTTCTGAGAGGTCTTTATTCAGTTCATAGAAGATGTCTGATTTGTGTGACTTGGTCATCTGATACATTCTGTTTTCTGATTATAAGCCAAAGAGGAAGAGCTATCTGAAATCATTTTAACTTAATCTGTTAAGTGGAATTATTAATGTCTTTAAACAAAATATATATACATGAGTAATAGATATGGGATCCATGGTAACTTACTAATTTGAATAACTACTTTCAGAATATTTTTCTAACTACATGAAGCAGAGGTCAAAACCATAATGCACAGGTGACAAACTTGGGCTATGTGAACCAGATAGAGGATCACATCTGGAAATGAGTCTTTACACTTTGACTTAATTTATCTTCAGGTGTAAGTAAATACTATGACAAGAATATGGCACAAGAAATTTTTTGTGAGTTGAGCCCTAAAAGTCCTCCAAATATAGAGAATTGAGAAAGCAAAAAGAATAACACCAATGAAATGATAATGAGCAAACATCACCTTTTGTAAACTGCTACCATTAAAACCCACTGAAATACTGTGAAAATTATTCCACATTTTCCCAGGGAGAAGTAGGACATTAAAGATTATTTACTACTCCTGGACATTCTAGGGGCATTAACTTCCTTGCACTCGGATCTTGTCTTTATGACTACATAGCAAGCTCCTGGAGCAAGAGAAATTAATCGGGCAGAGGTGGAGAAAGTTCTCAGCATGTGAGAACATCTTTGCAAACTTGCTCCCGTAGGATCAAATCTATGCAGCCGGGAAATGGCCAACCTGTGCAACCTGAGATTCTTGGTGGGGCGTTAGCTTTGCTTTGATTTAAAATTAGAGTGAGTCAGAGTTAGTTTCCACCAAGGGATCCTGTCACGGGGGAGAGTAAACTAAAATTCTTACTCTTTTTTTTGGGGGGGGGTATGCTCCACTGTACTTTATGAATAAATATATTTGGGATTGGAAGCATAGTCTTTTCACACTCCATCCACCATTCAGAGGCTAGAGAGGGAACTGTTTTTCCACACAGTATCTTCCCATCAATTATATATAATCTACTACTTTTCTTTTAAACATGGATAAAATCAGTAACAGTTGTTAAAAAATAAAAAGGCAGATGGAAATAATAGCGTTAGGATTGCTAGTCTGAGTATGTAAGAGAGTAACAAAGCAGGTGTAGTGAATTCGGGTGTCAGGTGGCCTGGACCACTTGATGTCTCACAGCAGAACAAAGCCGGTGTAACGCTAGACAACATAAATTGTATCAAATGAAAAAGGAGTAAGTACTCACGCGATGGAAATAGGGAGCTAAGAAGAAAAGCTAAGATGTGGAGATTTTTGAGAAAAGTGTGGAATGGGTGTTATATTTGACAGCAATTCTGACGTCAAAGAACTGTTCTGCTTACATACCTAGTGTCTAATGCCACCAGGCACAAAGAGCACACATTGCACTCAGCAAAAGTTCACGCTGCCCCATCTGTCTGTCTGTCTGTCTATCTGTCTGTCTGTCTATCTATCCATCCATCTATTTATTTTGAGACAGAGTCTTACTATGTTGTTCAAGATGGTTTCAAGCTGCCTCAGGTAACGCTCCTGCCAGTCTTAGTAGCTGGGACCACGGGAGTCTGTCACTGTGACCAGCTTGCCCAAGTGTGTACAATTTGGGCCTCCTCAAGAAATAATGTGGAACATCCAGTGCCTGGTAAATAACTCGGCAACACAGTTTTCCAAATAACTTCATTGGCGGGGGTGTTGAGCTGTCTCATCGCCGAGGTAATTATTTCAGTGACCGAGTAAAGTTCCTATGGCTGGAATTCTGGGCCTCAGCAGAGGGAGCAATATTTACACAGGGAGGAGCAAGTATTTCTATTGTAGTGCCGTTGGTGAGTTTATTGAACGGGTATAAATGGTAAGTCTGGCAGATAAGCAAAAATTTTTTTAACACTGCCAACACTTAATTCAATCACTGTATTTTGATCAAGGTCTCCTGTCAGCACCAGAAATAGATAATCAGAGAGAACTTTGGAGAATAATTCTCTAAAGAGAAGCTTTGGTTTGTTTGAAGAGCCTCAGATCTGAAGTATGCCTATGAGGTAACCTAAATTTTGCTAAGCACCTGCTAACGCCTAGTTTCCAACTTCTTTACAGAACAGGGCGAGGGTGGCTGGAATGTGGTACATAATCTTCCACTGGCCATATGACCTGTTCACTGGGGATAATATGTGCTGTGTGGATAGTAATAAGTGCATTCGAGTAGTCCTTGGTGAATGCTGAAATATAATGATGCAAAAAAAAGACAGCTTAACCAATCATTTCAATGAAGTAATGTTATTTGAGTGTTACTTTATTAATGTTATCAAGAAACCACAGATTTTTTGGCATATGGTTAACTATCTCTTAAATTTGTTGTGCATACCATTAAAAATTCAAACTCAATTTTCTCTGCCATTTTTTTCTCTGTGTATTTGTTATTTTGTGGAGTTGGCCTATGGAGATTTCTGTTAATGAGTAAATTCATTCAACAATCTGTTTTTTGAGAAGCAACATGAAAATAGTTGGAAGAAAGATGAGTCCTATTAGAGCAGACCATATCCTTAAATAATTCATGACAAAAAAATCATTGTATATTGTCCTAGATTTTATTTGAAGACTTGTTTAGTCAGTGATTACTCTTCCTGCTTAACTTGAAAGATTTTGATACTTCTGCACATCTAAATAACTGTCTTGTTTGGAAAGAAGAGCTCGTTGCGTGCTTTGCTTGTACTGTTTGTTACTATTTCTAAAAATTACCCGTTTCTACTTTGACTCGTCTCCTTGCTTAAAGCGAAATGTTCTTAGCATCTGGTATCTCTGCGTCTTAATGTTTGTGCCAATACAGAGAGGTTGTTGGCGCTTCTTCCTTCCCGCGAATCGATACTGATGTCAAGGCATTTTCTATGTGTCTTTTAATTGAAAATTAGTGCACTCGGTGTTCACATTCTCTGCTCTCTGCTTGCTTTTTACAGCAGTGTGAAATTCCCTTCCGTTATTGTCAGACTGAGCTCATGTGCAGAGTGCCTGTGATGCGCGTGATCTACAGATTACTGGTCACGCAAGAATTTCTTATCCTATTTTGCACATGTGCACTTTGGCGATGTCCCCAAAACAGTCCTGGAAATTTAATTTACATTGATATGAACTTTAGTGGGGAAGTTATTTACCTTTCTACTCTAATCCTAAGTGTACCACTTGGTAGTATGCCAAGTATTGTGAAATGATATATGCAAAACTGCAGCTTGTACTTACCGAACAGATTACACTACTGAGCGTGTCTGTCAGTACAATACTGTGTCTACTTCCTACTGAAAAAATGAGAGGCCCATTCTGCAGCAAACCTGTGCTAAGTACTTTAAATATTTTGGTTACATGTGTTTCCCCCAAAGTAAATGTTTCTGTCTCACTTTAACAAAAGAACCCTAAGGCTTAATAAGATTAAATCAGTTTTCTAAAATCACAGAAGTAGGGAGTTTGGAGCAATAATTTAAAACCAAGTCAGTGGACTTCACACAGCTGACTTTGTCTTAATAATCTCATTGTATATAGTAATTCGAACAAAATTCCTCAGATATTATAATGCTGCTTTTATTCTATCATGTCAGTTAATAATAAGTACCTAGTGAACATGAAGTTTCATTTTTCCTGTGGAGGTAATATACACATGTAATTAACATTTTTTTATTTTCCACTTTAAATTGTGTATTCACTATTGATATGGATATAATCCTTTGGTTTGGTTTAAAATCTTGTTGAAGGTTCCTTTTTCTATTAAACTCCTTTTCTGAATATCTCTGCCTAACCTTGCCCTTCTTGAGTTCACACTACATAGCATTTAAAATAATTGCAATACAATTTTTTATTTTTATTTTTTATTACTGTCTTAACTTTACACATTTATGTATTTAAATTGTGCAAATTGTGTCTTGAATATATACATTTGTGTGTATAATGTATTGTAATTTTACCCATTCATGATCTGTGAGGAAAAATTTGATGATTCACTTTGTTAGTATTAAAACTACTTCTCTATGAAAAATAATTATATAGTAATAAGAATACAAATGAGATTTGGTGAAATATTTGAAAGTATTTTACTTGTGAAATAATTTCCCCTTTCCTATAATATTTTTTTCATCTTGTTTTGGTGTTAGGGCAGTATATTAAAGGAGTTGTACAGAAAGAGTTATATAAAATGAACAATGTAAAAACATAGTACCTCATGAAAAAATGGACAAGAGTATAAGCAAATACCTCACCGAGGAGATATATAGATAATGAACAAAAATGAGGAGATAGTCATAAGAGCACATTTAAGGCATAAGATTGAAAGTATACACAGAATCTAAAAAGTTAATCTCATACCCGTAGACAGTAGAATGGCCAATAGAAATGGCTGGCTGGTTGGGAGACTTGGAGTAGGGGAGATGTTGAATAGAAGATGTGCACAGAGATGGGGAGTAAGTTCAAGAACTCTATTGCATGGCATGGTGACTATAGCTAGTAAGGTACTACATACTTCAAAATGTTAAGTGAATGTTAAGTGTCTGCATCACAAAAATGAAAACTATTGAGGTGTTGCATTTGTTCAATAGGGAGATGGAACTATATCTTAATGTATGTATTCAAAACATCACATTATGCACGATCAGTACATACAATTTTATATCAATTAACAATAAATAAATTTGCAGCAACACAATTTTTGCCAGCTGCTGCAAATTTATCTTTTAGTACCATAGAAATGGATGTTAAAGTAGTTTTCAGTTAGTTAATGTAACTTGCCAAAAGATTTCTGCTCTTACACCCACACACACCCCAGTCACACACATTTCAAAAACAGATGCCAAGAACTGTAGCAATATTAGACGTTGTACGGAATAATGATCATCTTTACTTCAAAAAGAGAGAAGACCAATTTACAGTCAAATATAAGTTCGCCCTAAATCATCAAAATGCTGACATGATCCAACACCTGAACCACTATCTCTCGTTTTTAAATTTTTATTTTATTTTTGTTAAATTAGATATTAACCAGTTATTACAACGTTTTCATCACTACAGCTTTTTAGTAGTGTTAGTCCTAATTGATAAGTCATTGCGTTTCTAACATTGACTCTTCAGGCTTAGATAATAAATTTATTTAATGGATAATCACCAGTGTTAGGTCTAAGGGTATTACCAAAGAAATATAAATCATGGTACACATACATTAGATGTTACAAGATAAAACTGCAAATAGGAAACCTAAAAACTTAGTCAAGATTATCTCATACATCCTGGCACTGTAGTTTTGCTTTACAATTAGCAATACCATCACTATTTCACTTACCAAATTCCTTGTATGGAAAAAACATTTAATTTCATGTATTTTAAATATATTTATTGTTATGTAAAAATAAAATGGACAACAGTAAAACAGCTAGAAAGTTGTAAATTTTTAGCCCATGGACATACAATTTAGTCATTGTTTTTCTTCATAAGGAAATGATGTAAATATTATTTACGTATTTTAGATTCAGAGTCTACACAGATTCATAAGGAAGATAAGAGATAGAAAAACTCATTTTTAAACTGAGGTCCGGTGTACACAAGTAAATAGTATTTCATAGATCTTAAATATCACACAAACCTACTGAGCAATATAACATTTCCATCATCCCAAATAGTGCTGAAAGTTGTCTTTCTGGACGTTTAAGAAAACTAGAGGTAAATAGCTCTCTAATTCCTTCACAAATTATGTCTGCCAGATTTAGAATTACAACACATCAATGGCATATTATGCAAACTTTGGTGTCTGAATTCTTTTTCTCAGTATAATTTTGTATTCTTATGATTCACTCATATTTTGTGTATTAGTAGCCTATTTTTATGTGACTGAAAATCCCATTGTATTTATATCCCAATTAGTGTATTCATGAACTAGCTCCTGAAAATTTGAGTTTTTTCACCACTTTTAGACTTCAATGAAGTTTTGGTCTGAGTTTTTTTTATGAACTTGTCTTTTCCTTTACCTTATTCAAACATCTAGATGTGCAATTGGTTCATCAAAGTGTAGGGAATGTGTAGGGAATGTTTATCTTTGTTACGAAAAAAACCCTTCCGGATCATTTTCTAAATTGGTTGTTTCATTTTGCAACTCAGTATGCAACTTAAGAGTTCTTGTTGCTGCAAGCCCTCCGCAGGGGTTGACCCTGTGCAGCGTGCTGTGTTGGCCTTGGGGTTGCTCAGCTCAAGCCAGACCACCTGGACAGAGAGAGCTTTGCCCTCGCAGGTGTTCCTAGCTGTTTTGAAAAGGAAGTCAAAGGTGAAGGCAGGAAGCCTTTAATCACTTGCTGTGACGGTAGAAGCGCAAAACTGGAAAAGGAACCAAATTGCTTCATTTTCATTTCCCATAGAACGGCGCAGAGTTTGAGAGTTAGGGGGACTCACTCAGACATGAGATTTTCCTCACCGACCGGACCCTGAATAAGGCGCTGGCCGTTTTAAGGGTGTTGGGGTGTTAGTGGTGGGAAGATAGGAGGGAACAGCTGGGTGTCAAGCCAGAAGGGGGAAAGCTCTGCCTCCTCCCTGGCATTTACGAAGCCCTAGGCTGAAGCACCCCTCTCCCCAAACCGCAGACACACCTGCTAGGAAGGAAGCCACTAAAGCCGGGAATGCAAACAGGCTAGGAGGGCCGCCCAGGAGGGCCGAGGGCTTGACAGCAGCCCCCTCTAACAGAGACGCGCTCCCCCGGGGTTTTCACTGAGACGGAAGGGGGAAGAGGCTCACCCTCCGCCCCAGTAAAACCTCTTCGTTGCCCATCTGTGTTTGGGCCTGAACAAGCCTCTGAGAAGGGCTCACAGCCAGGAGCTGGGCTTCTCATGAAATGGAATCTCCTGGGTTCACTAACGTGCATTTCCTTCACAACTAGCAGTGTTGAGTAGCTTTCACGTCTTCCGTGGCCGCCTCTTCTTTTGGAAGCATCAAGAATTTTGCCCATTCTTATTTGCATTGCTATTTTACATTTATTGCTGGGTTTATATTTATTGCTGGTTCTTGAACATGAAGGATACAACTTTCAAATATATGAATTGCGAACATTTAGAAAACAGTCTACTTTTCCTTGTCCATTCTCTTAATACTATCTTCTTTGAACCGAATTTGCAGTTCTCATAAAATTCTGTGGCTATCACTATATTCTACTATGAACTATTTACCATTTTTATATTTAAAGTGCATCTTTTAGAAACTAGATGTCTTTGTTTTTTTGTCTACCTTGATGTTATTTCTTTTAGTTATTGTGATTACGTACATACTCTATATATGTATAATTTATACGTTATACATACTGATTAATTGCAATCAGATCAATCTTACCATTTGATAGTGGCTTTAGATTTAGCTCATGAAATTTTGGTATATGTATAATTTTTAGCAATTTTTCAAAGAATTACCACTTATACTACCAATTTACGGAGTGTTCCCTGAATTAGTATTACACAAAATAATTTGTGATGTAGGAATAATAACAGTATAAATTCACTCATTTTTATTTTCTGGCGGGTTTTTTTTTTTTCTGATACTTCTGTTTTTATGAAAAAACCTTAAACACATTGCAATTATTTTTTGGTTTAATCTATTAATTATCTTATAAAGAAATAAAAACAAAATAGAACAACCATTTATACTTATTAACATATATACTCTTTTCAGCATACTTATGTTGCTTTTAGATTGTAGAGATTCCATTTGGTGTCATCTTGCCTCAGGCTGAAGTATACTATTTGGCATTTCTTAAAACTCAAGACTATTATTTTCAAATTCAGAGTGTTTAATCTTCAAATAACTTTATTTTTCACAGTAATTTTCCCATCGTATGAATTGTAATTTGATAGGTATTTCTCCACCACTTTAAAGGCGCTGTTCCATTGTGGGCGCTCCTGAAAACCAAAGTCCTTCCCTTGTGGTGGCCAAGTTCTGGAAAAATTTTTTTCCTATAATTTGTTCAGGTCTATAAGTTTTCAAAAGATGTTAATCTGACAAGAAAAAAATCTATTTTGACAAATGGCTAAATTTGTCCTTACTGCTACCACATATTACATTTCTTTTTTTTTTTTTTTTCCATGACTGAAAAGTCTAGTGTTGTAACACTATACTTGGTTTAACAATAATGCTGGAGCGACACTTTCTAAAATAAATTTCTTACCAATCTCGAAACTGTAATATGATCTTTATACTGCTATTTTCAGCATCTGACAGCCATTATCTTTGGTAATTGTTAGCTATTGAAAAACTATTGTGTTTGGTAACTATTGTTCAGCTGTTATCACTGATGCAACAATGTTCAAAGGTGTCCATTCTGGAAAACTTCCTAAGCAGTGATTGCAGTACGCCTAGGTGACTGACTCTTTTCTAGAGGAAGCCTTTTTTTGCCTCCGAAGCATAGAACGCTGTAATATTATACTATTTCTAGAGTAGATATTACTTCTTAGTGTCTTGGAAACTGCTTGAATTAAACTTATGGTAAAACATTTCTGATGACTATTAAAGCAAATAAAGATTAATATACATTTTACACTTTTTAATGTTCTGATAATTATGAAGTTTGGCTAGATTACATTAACACTAGTTCTTCAAAGTTGGAAATTTTACCAAGTTTTGCTGTCTGCCATCTTGAATTAGGTCTACGGAAAAGATATGTTGAAATTGAAAATTATAGGTTCCTGTATAATCTAAAAGAAAGTCCCCAGAGACCAAAGCAACTTGAACACAATAATCATATTGTAGATATTTTTTCAGAAGAAATTGAATTTGATATTTGAGTTAAATAATTTATGGTAGAAATTTCCCTAAGATATTACAGCCTCATTTCTAGTCTTAATTTCTAGTTATGGAGCATTTCTTCCGTTCTGTCAGATTTCTCTTATCCCTACAGCTTCTTGGAAAGCCCCTAAGTCACTTGCTTCAGGTGGATATCAAAGCATCTCTCAAGGCTCAGTGTTCTCTGTGGCAGAGACGGCGTGTTTTTACCATTTGCCACAAAACAATTGTGTTATGCTTAGTATATTTTTAAAATATCTTTCTTTCACTTTTAAAGAATAAAAAATCTTGATGGTCTGGTAAAAAGTATATATATGAAATAATTTATATTCTGCTGTCTGAGTAGGCATTCGATATTTAGTAATAACCATGCCACCTTTCTGTATCTCTGCAAATCTGCTTCCTCAGTGGAACATGAAAGATAATTTCTGTGTCTATTTATAAGTGTTGCTGTGACGATTACCTGACATATTAAATGCAAGGTGCCTGAAGTGTAGGAACTCAGCAAGTCCGTGGTAAATGTTACTGCAGTGTTTTAGGACTCAGTAGTTGGCTCCAGTTTCTTTTGCAGACTTTTCAAACTGCAATTAATCACCCTAAAGTTAAAGTCAGTGATAACAGATAGGCAAAACCAGAAATGCTCAAGTTATTTACGTGAGGTTGGATAATATCTGCAGTAGCCAATATGAATCATTCAGATTTTATGAGTTATATCAGAATTCTGAAATGCAAATTATTTCACACAAATGTGGCTTAAAGTGCAACTCACAATCAGCATTTTGTCTTGATTTCTGAGTATATTCCATAGCTAATTCGAGGAACAAAGTGAAATACTACTAATAACCTCCTAAAAAATACGAGAGCAAACAATCATCATGAAAATAAATTGCATTTTTTATTTCATCATAAAATATCTCAAAACTTCCTATTATGAGAGATGTGCTGTTTAGGTAATTCTAGTCCACGAACATTGCCAAAATTATAATGGTCAAAAAATAAGCTGATTGAAGAACCTGGACTTGGGTACTTGTAGAAAGTTCAGGAGAAACTGTCATGCTGGTTGAAGGGTGAGAAGGAAAAGCACTTTACTTTCCAGTAAAACTGCCTAATTTTTTTTTTAACTTCAACACAAATATAAATATGCGTGACACGAAAATACAATTCCAGGAAATTATTTTATGATTTGACATTGTTAGGCTGAGATGGAAAGTAATTATTTAGTCGCGGTGGAGACCTTCACCGGTAAGCATTTCTTCAGCACAGAATGTCAGTGCGGACGGCGATGCTGCAACGCAGCGTGGAGGGCGGCGGCGACAATTTTCTGCATGAATAGATTATTTTAGCTGCTGCTTTCATCTCAAGTGAGCATGATTAGCCAGATGAAAGGCAGCACTAAGAATTGTTCAAAGGGCTTTGAAAAAGTCAATAGAGGGAACAAATTAACTGATTATGAGAGGAACTAATTTCCGCCTTCATAGGAACCAGTCTGTTATATGGGCCTTTGGATTTATCAGTTATATATTTGAGGATTATCTTTACAATGAGTTAGAATGAATGATTTAGTAAATCTTTTGGTAGGACAAATAAATGATTATTAAGAAGCTCATTAAATTATTTTCAGGTTTATGTTTCCTATAGTTTAATGAGCAGAAGATGACAGAGTTTAGGAGAATTTCTTTAATGAAAATAGAGAGTCAGTTTTCTCAAGAGGATTTTCTAAAGTCATTAGGGCATATGAAATAAAAAAAATATTTTCATGATCTGGACACAATTAATAATAATCCACATACACTCTTAAATCCAAATCGTGCTGTTTGTTGTTTACTAGGACAAGAACTTCTTTGCATCGTGCTTCGAAAATCTTACCTCAGGCCCCTGAGTAAATTATCATTTCTCAGAATGACTCTTCAGGTTTCTTACCATATTGTACTTTACATATTTTACAGAAGTGATAAGGCGAAGGTATAAATGATTATAATCGATGTTGCCCTAATGATTCTGACCATCAGAAAATTTTCACCACGTGTATGACTTGTTGCTATACTGGCTCAACAAAATGAGTTGTATTTCAGTCTTCTTACTTTCACTTCTATTTAACATTTTATGTGTGCATACTTTGGCCTTGCGTAGCAGAATGGAGCTTAACTCACTCTGCACTGCTAGCATGTGACGTAGCGGTCCGCAGGCAGCCCCTTCTGCTACCACGACGGCTTCCGTTCCCCACCACTAGCACCCAGATTTTCACATGCAAGACCTTCCCGCAGGCCCCCAGATCTCAGATGTACAGTGCTAGAACTGATCCGCAAATACTCCCTCTAGAAAGCTGCTGTGAAACAATGACCTGTGGGTGAGGGTGTGTAAGGACTTGTACTCTTCTGCTATAAACAAGGTGAAGGGGTCACCTGGTCACAGAGACTGAAGTTCTTTGGAAGATTGAGTTATGCTATCCATCGGGACACCAAGCTTGTGATGCGGTTCTGCTTGGCTTCCTTCCTTTTCCCCTCTTCTCCTTTCTCTCCTCTTCCCTTCTCTCCTCCCCTCCCCTCTCTTTCCCAGCTCTCCCCTCCTCTCTCCTCTCTTCTCTTGTCTCCTCTCTTTTCTCTCTTCTCCCTTCTTCTCTCTGTCTCTTTTTTGTCACCTCTTTTTGTTCACTAGATTTCCCTAAATGAAAGTCACTCTCAAAGAAAATCTCAAAATACGATTCTATGGCATCCATTCTAAAACAATGTGCAAACCAAAATTTCTTCCTTTTTTTTCTTTTGTAAAAGATAAATAATTTACCAACTTTTTTTAAGATGAGGGCTCACTGTTTTGTCCAGGAGGAGCTTGAACTCCCAGCCCTCCAGCACCAGCCTGTTTATTAGCTGGGATTACAGGTGCTTGCCATCATGGTCAGTACCAAGTCTTCCAACAGCCAGAGAACCTCTGAGCCCTGGTACTGGCTCTGTAGAGTCACAGATGCAATGAATCAAATACAGAAAGCAGCAGCCTAACCATACTTCTTCTTGTGTGAAATTAAATTTTGTTATTTTTGCTGGGTATTTCAGTATTCCTAGTGTATAGCTTTTGCAGGAAGGGCACCATATTTCCTACCTCTTTAATGTTTCTTTATCGCCCTCTACAATGTGAAAAATGGAAACAATAGTATGCATGTATGGCGAAATATTATTTTCAATTATTTTATATTGTATTCTTGCAAGTAAAAAGCACTTCAGCTATGACAAAGCATTATTTATTTCATACAAATTGAGTTTTTGTTTTCACCAGATTATAACCTCTTTGAGGTCAAAGGAATAGTGCATCATTTTGTCCCTAATGCTAGAACAATATCTGATGCACAGTAAAAACTCAAGAAGTTTTAAATGTAATTAGTAAATAAAAAATAAAATAAGGGCTGGGGGTTTAGCTCAGTGATTAGAGTGTTTGCTTTGTAAGCACAAGGCCCTGAGTTCGATTCCCAGCACCAAAAAATAAATAAATAAATAAAAATAAAAAATAAAATAAGCATGAAATTTGGTATGCAAAATACAGTACTTTTAGAACTTCGAGCTAATACTGCGTTTTTGTTTTGATCCTGCAAGAAAATTTAGAAAACAGGTTGCTAACTTATTACATCAGATATTCTGCCTAAATATATTTTGTGCATGGTAAAATTTCTTCTATAGAGTTGGATAAGTAAAAATGATGAATGGAAGAATGAATAAAAATCAGAAATTTCGACTCTAATTTTAAAAAATAATTAATACTGCATCAGAGGAAAACTTGAAAATTTTATTTCAAAATGTAGAATTTGGTTTTGTCTTAAATTGCAAGAGTTGGCTGGACAACAAGTGCCAGGAGAATGCTAAAGTAATATAAAAAAATTGCCCTGAAACCTCTGTTTTACCTCTCATTAGTTTACGAACTTGAATACACCGCAAGTCTTTTTTAGAGTAAAGGAAAACATGGACTTACAAAGCTTAATTTGTAAGCCAGTAGTGGATACTGTGTGCGGCTGATGCCATGTTACTACTAATTATGCAACCTCCAGACACCCGGAAGACATCTCCCATTAGCCTGAACTACAGCAATACACTGGTTCATGGATGTTTTCGTTCCCAAGCAACTCAGTTCGCAAACAAAAGCGTTTGGCAACATTTTTCTCCCTTGTGTGGACTCCACACTGGGTGATGAACAAGCCTGTAGGCATCTTCCTCAGAATCAAGGAGCTATTTAAATTCGTGAACCAAGACACACTGTATATGAAATTACCAATTTTTATAATTTAAAAATGGCTGAATACTGGAAATTTAAAATTCAGTCTGATTTCTATCAAAGATATTTTAGAGTGTATAAATTTAAGAAAGACTCTAACCTGCTGTCAACATTCCTATTAAAAAATGTGGTGAGTGAACATGATTTTTAGTACACTGACCTAAATGACAGATAAATTGTACCCTCAACACAGTCCTTGTTCAGAGTTCCTTATTACTATTGAAGCTGGCTTACAGTAAAGATTGGTAGATCCCACAATGGAAGACTTGGCTGTATTAAATTATTTTTGCTTGTGGATATTTTCCCCTGGGTTTGGTGATTTTAGATTACCATAAAATCACATGTGTGTGCAGAAGGTACCTGTCTCTAATCGATCACATGGTCACACACTGATCACTTTATTTCTACAGTGATCATGTGACGAGAGTTGACAGATGAACTTTTAGGGCCATGTCTAGACACTTAGCAGTTCACTGGGATGAATGGTGAACTCTAGGTTACAGATTTTACTTTATTACTGACAAAGTTAATCTACTGTCTTTCTTTAATTAAACGAAAACAGCTTTGAGGTCTTTTTAGTTACAATCTCAACTAACTTCATAATTTCAATATATTTATGTTGATTGCTTTAGGAAACTTTTCCAACTGAATTAATTCAGTAGGAATCTCATCCTGGGGGGAACTCATTGTGCATGATTCAGTGACTCTTCTCTGACTTACCATGGACAAATTATGAGTGACTTTTTTGGTATCAACTGTAATCTATATGTACCAGCAATTCAAAAGAGTTAAAGGAAAAGGGAAATGAAAATTTCTTTCTAAATTCCCTTAGGGAGAAAGCAGTTGGCGTTTTAATTGCCTCTTTTTTTTTAACCATAAAATAGATTCACAAAATTAGACACTCTTTATTACAACGATTCAAGCGAGCTCTATATTTATGTCGGCTTCCACAATTGGGCAGAATTAGTTTTGGAAGGGAACTTAAAGGTCATGTATTCCAAACGGATAAGGCAACATTCTGTAGGGGTTTAGTGATTAATGGAAGACTGGCTAAGGGTAGACACAGTGTTTGAATACCTTATAAAGGATTGATGAAAAGGGAACCGTGAGAGGAGAGGTGTCAGACTACAAATTACAAACAGGGCAATCAGGAGGCAAAGTTGATTTTTCAAAAGAATGAAAAGCTGTCTTTTAGATGTGTTCAATTTGAAATGGAAATGCCCAGCAGGCATTAGAGATGCAGGGTTGAAATTTAAAGTGGACAGATTAGTGCCGGCGGCGGGGATCGAGGATCAGCCTAGGAGAGGTCAATGTTAAGCACTGGGCTCTGTGAGCTCTGTGAGGCACCATAGGACTGAACACTACAATTTCCAGTATGTATGAAAGCGAAAAATAGATAGAAAATGACTTCAGGAGACTTCCATTTGTCCCACTTGCACCTGTGTATGTAATTGCTCCTACTGTTATAATTCATTTGCAAGCCATATAAGCTTATTAATAATGTACTATTTTAATATATAACATAAACGATGCCCTGTATGTAGCCTCAGAAAACACAGGTAAACCTATTTCTATTACTTTTCACAGCCCCTTTCTTGAAAGATTATGAACTCACTTTCTTAGTTCCCTTATTTCTATTTTCATTGTTTTATCCTGGATAATTTGGTTTTTGTTCTCTCTCTTTGATTTCCTTTATAAAGTCTCCCATCAATGACTCCTTATGGTATCCAGAGTGAACAAACTCAAAAACAGTACCTGGATAATTTCACTCACAACATTTTGTTTCCAAGACTTAATGTGAGTGTATGATGTTTAATATTTACTATAAACTTGAATAGATCGAGGAACATTTAGGAAATTAATAAGGTACACTTCTGGGTGTGTCTGTGTTTCCAAAAATGACTGGAGCATAAGGGATCTACCCTTTTCTGTGGACTAATGCACTGATGGGCATCCTTTTATGGCATTATTGACAGGCAATGGAAACAGGTTGGGATCTGCTTGGAGGGAATGGATCATGAGGTCATGCCCTTGAATATTCTATCTTGTCCTCTGCCCTTTCCTTTGTTTTCCTCTTCATTATCTTCCTGGCCGCCATGAGGTGAGCAGTCTTCCTCTGGTATGACTTTCTGCTGTGATGTTTCTGTCTCATCATAAGCCTAAAGCAATGGAGCCAGCTGACCATGGACTGAAACCTCCCATTTGTGAGCCACCATTATACTCTTCTAAATTGTCTCATGTATTGGGTCACAGCAATGAAAAACTAGCTAATCCAAAATGATACACCACTAAAATTAAAATATACCATTACTACTTGTATTTAATAACAGACAATATATCTCTATTTTCTGTTATTTTGGATTGGTGAACATTCTAACAAGGCAAAATCCCTAGGGGTTTCATAAGCTTACTTAATATGGAGGCCAATCTTGATATTGCCTCTAGAGCCCATAGATTTAAAATTGAGCTATCCTCTAAGCTATTTTTCTGAGTCTACACTTCCAGTGACATGTTGCTCTCTGCGCCTAGGTGCATATGATATGGGTGATTCTGTGGCCTCTTGCATTGTTGAATTCTTAGACTCTATGTGCTTACAAAATAAACCAAAACTCACTATTCATTTTGAATAATGTTTATTTTATGAGTATGTGTCTGGCTTTTCACAATGTCCTCCATTTTTTACTGGCAATCGTGATATATTCTATCCTGAAATCATGAGGTTTTTTTTTTTTTCTAATCTTTAAGAAATGGATGTTTAATTGAATAATTCTTCACCTTTTTCCCCTAATTTTTGTATGTGAACTGTAACTTTTAATTCAAACACTCTCCTGGCAAGTTTGTCTGAATATATTATGATATACCTAAAATATTATATAATTTACATAAGATTTTCAACCCAGGCTACTTACAAGTATATAATCATGTTTCTTAATATTTGAATATTTTAAACTTGTCTTTTATCACTGATTCTTAATTGATCTATACTGAAGTAAGATAATATTCTAAACATGATCTTATTATTTTGAAATGTGTGAAGATTAGTTATTACCTAACATACCTTTCACTTTTGGTAAAGATTTTAGGAATGGCAAACATAATTTTTATTATGTAAATTTTGGGATTGATATATTGTGCAAATCTGTAATTGAAGTTTGTAAATAGTATTAAAATTTTTATATGCATATATTTACTAATTTTTTGTGCGACTTTTGTATAAATTACAAAGCGATGAATCTATAGGTCTCTCCTAATGACCATATATTTGGTTTATTTGTCTGTGTGTTTTTTGGTAGAACTGAGAAATTGTCAAAAAGAACTGTATGTATTATCACAATGTTGAACTCTCTTTTATTTGGAATAATGTATTCTATACTCAAATGTCTGATGTTAATATAACCACCTCAGTTCTCACTGTTAGTGTATATTTTCTGCTCTAATAATTTTAAATATTAGTATTTTTACTTTTTATATATTCCTTATAATATTTAAGACTGAATGTTATGTTTGTGTGTTCTCTGATCATACTTTTCTTTTATGTGTACAGTGAATATTTACTATTTATACTTAGGTTTAAAATCAACATTTTAGTTTAAACTTTCTATTCGTCTTGTCTGTTCTTGGTTTGGTGTTTCTATATTTTTTTGTTGGGTGAGTGCTGGGGATCACACTCAGGGCCTTGTGCTTGCTAGGTAAGCGCTCTACCACTGACCTAAATCCCCAGTCTGCCCCCACCTCTTTTTGTTTGTTTGTTTTTTGAGACAGGGTTTCACTATGTAGTTCAGCCTGGCCTGGAACTCGCGATGGAGCCCAGGCTGACTTGAACTTGAAGTGATCCTCCTGCCTCAGCCTCCTGAGTACTGGGATTATAAGCATGTACCACCACGCCTGGCTGGTGTTTCTATTTATTTGTTTTTGTAAAATTGATTATATTTATAATTACATTTTCTCTACCAAATAATACATCATATATTTGTTAAAAGTATTACTGATTACCTTATAAATTATGAAATATATAATAATTGATGGAAGGCTAAAATTTGATCATCTTTGATACTCTCTTAGATAAATAAGAAGCTTTGTTGTACAATTTACTTTAACTTCTCCCTTGCATATTCTCCTTAGTTTTTTTAAGTCACTCATTTTAGATTTATTTTAATCATTCTAGAGCTGTAATCAGGCAGTGTTCATAAACATTTCCACGTGTGTTGATAAATTCCTCTGCTCCTCAGCGTTTCAGGCCACCCAGCCATCTGTGGTGGTTTTCCTTCTCCTGAAATTTTTTTAATGAGATTATGGTCACAATAAACACTCTTTATTTTGATTTTCTACCTATGTGTGCAAAAAAATGGTGAAGTATCTTATTTTCTCTTTATTAATTTGTAGAAGAGAGAAATATTATTGCTTTTTTCCCTCTGAATTGTTACATTTATTTTTGAGAATTTTTCTTCATGAGACAAATGTATGTGCACGAAGATAATTAAAATTTTCTGTCCGCACATGGCTGGTGGAAAGATGACCTCTGCTGACACGTCCGCATTGTAAGCCCAGAACCCACAACTCTGTGATCTTACATGGCATTATGGTTTAGAACAACACAGTCTCCCAGAGCCCTCATGCGCTCATTGGCCGGGCTTTAAGCAGGCGACTGAGTCATGCGGGTAACTTAACTCTCTTACTGTGAGCGGTGGGCTCTGGTGGGAATCGCGCTCACCGCGGGTGTGGACTGGTAGGGGTATCTTCCTTTCTTGCTCCCCGTTTCTCTCCCCACGTGGTAGCCCCAAACCTGAGCAGCTTTCCCCTACCCAGACCTTTTCACCATGCCAAACAAGGACTGAAACTTCTACGACTGTGAGCCAGAGTAACTCTTGCCTCCTTTAAATTCAGATGTCAGGCATGTTGTCTCAGCGATGAGGAAAGAGACTAATTGCATATTAGTTGGAATTTGGGGCAGTGCGTAAGGTAAGGTAGGGATCCTGACAAAGGGAGGGTTTCAGTGTTGTCTGGGCGGGGCCAATTTCGTCAAGTGGGTCTTTAGACATTAAAGCGCAGAAAAAGAGCATCAGGATCAGGGTGACACAGTCCTAGAGAGAGCTAGGCCCTGCTGCCTTGGAAGACGGAGGCCCTCAGCAATGAACGAAGGTGTCTCTAAAAGGGGGAGGGGGCGAGAAAGTAGGCTCTTCCCTCAGACCCACAGAAAGTAATGTCACCCTGTCTGTGTCTTCATGTTGGCCCTGGTAAAACCTATTTTAGACCTCTGACCTCCGGAATCTTAGTGTAATATGTTTATCTCACTTTGGCCGTTGAGTTTGGAGTGATTGCCGATGGCGTTTGCAAAGCAGTGGGAAACCAATACACTGCCATTGTAATTGTGGTTCTTCTTGTCCAATTATGTTTCTTTCCAGGCATAGTGTTATTTCTATTACGATGTCCTACCAAGTTGCTGGTGGACTCTGCCTGGTTACTATGGTACACGTTCTCTGTTCATTCAGAATTTTCATCATTCCTATACATCTTAGAGTTTAGTATATACAGGACTGGGGATTTTCCTTCGTAATACATGGAATTATTCACATTGTTTACTCATAAAACTTATACCTGCTCTGACCCAGTGAAGAACCACTCCTGTTTAAATTTACTTTTGGGTAGGAAGCAAAAGTAGCATTGCTTTTTCTTAGGTGGAATTTGTTTCAATTCATTGCTAAAGTGCAAAATCGTTGTCCCAGATGTGGCCACTTGACGGTCAAACATTGAAAGCAACTCCTACATTTTTTTCTAGTGACAGTTTTCTCTTAGGACCTAAGTAGAGGATGCCAGCATGTTTGAATATAAAAACCAACAGACTGAACAGACATACTAAATTCTTCATATTTAACAATATATTGTATATAAAATTTTGTGAAAATTGCATTATTATGAGAACAATTATTGAGATACTTGTATTTCTTAAAATTTGATAATCAGGTTACATTTTTCACAATTTCCTCTTTCTTTGGTATTATTCTTTCCCTTTCTTCTCTTTGATCTTTGAATGATGTGGACCAATACAATCGCAAATGTGACTCCTCTCTTTTATTATTACTGTTTGTTAATTGACAGATAACATTGCATATATTAATGGAATAGCATGTGATGGTTTGATATATGTGTGAATAATGTTCAAAGTACATATACATTGTGAGTTGGCTAAGTCCATCTAATTAACATACGTATTATCTCACATAGTGTTCACTTTTCTATAAAAACACTTTACTTACCTTTAACAATTTTCAGGCATGTATTTGATGTAGCTGTATCTCTCCTGGGTACATTCTTGAAAGTATTAAAGTCATCATGCTATAGAGATACATGCATATCTATATTTATACCAGTGCAATTCACAACAGTCAAGGTTCCGTTCAACAAATAAAGAAATTGTTTTATATATATATATAATATATAATATTATTCAGCCATAAAGAAGTATGAGTTCATGTCATTTGCAGAAAAATAGATGGATTTGAGAATATAATGTTAACTGAAATAGAACA